>CM029381.1:3959223-3968864 GCA_017165825.1 Hepsetus odoe
TTCTTTCTGTAAAGTAGGGGAGCATCTGAGTAATGACGATGCTTTATTTGATCTCGTGCAGGGATTTATTCCAAAATGTTTTTTTAATTTTGTTTTTTTAATTTTGGATTCATATTTTCAAATAGCATTGTCCACAACTTTACTATCATAAGAGAAAGTTGTGTCATTTAATCTACTTCTGACCAATAAAGCCTCCATGCACTGACAGCAAAGTGGAGAAAAACACAACAGCAAAATCCAAAACACTAAAGCACCACAGGAGGCAAAATGATTCCAAAACCCTGTTTCTTACCTTGCTGAGTGAAGGAGACGCTGAGCACAGGTCCACTGCTGGAGGAACAGAGGAGCGAACAGATGAAAGAGTTTATAGAATGTTGGAGCGTTAGAGCATCATCAAAGAAAGCTGCTGCATCAGAATGACATCACAATCCAGCAGTTCCATCAGTTCAACAGATTCACCAGCATCTGTTTAAAACCGCGTCTCTTTAATAAAGCATGTTCCTGAACGTCATCCCATCCAAACAACATTCATCCACAATAAGACTCACAGAACACAAATAACCCTTCAGTTCAACTAACACCAGCATGTCAGAACTGTATTAAATAATGATTTTATCTAGAGTTAACACAGAAATATACCTTTAGTACACTTTAATAACAGAAAGTGTTTTTTTTTTATTTGTCCATTGTTCAGTGTCAGTTTTAAACCTAGACTTTCTTCGAGATGTAGTTGATTTAAATAAGGTCCATGGTGTACTTGCTGGTAGACACGGAATGTGTGTATGAACATAACAGTCCTGTTCGCACTCCATCCTGACTGATGAATCATGAGATTAAGGTCTTGGGAGTTACCTGGCCATGGACCCAAAATGTACATGTCTTGTTCCCGATCCACTTTGTTATCACTTCTTCCTCATGGCTCGGTGCTCCATCCTGCTGCAAAAGGCATTGTTCTTCACCAAACTGTTCTTGGATGTTTGGGAGACGTTGCTCTCAGAGGATGTTTTGATGCCATTCTTTATTCATGGCTGTGTAGTGAGTGAGCTCACTCCCTTGGGTGAGGAGCAACCTCACATACGAATGGTCTCAGGATGCTTTACTGTTGTACTGTTGTTGTTTACGGGAGTCTGGACTCAACTCTCCAAATAGTTTTTTTCAAGTTCATCTGTATCATTACACAGTCGACATACCATGAATCGCACATAGCAGTTAATGCATGACATCCTGCTGAATATCTGAAATCTTTTTCTGAAAGATAGATCTTGTTTGTGCTCCGATATGTTGTGATAAACTATAACAGTTGTTTGAAAACCTGAGATCTGTAAACTTTACTATTCTCAAGATAAATACAACTAGATAATAAAACTGCTACGGTTCCATGTTTCATGTCAATTGGTGATGCTGATTTATTTGTCAAACTGTGAAGAACCCTTTCTTGGTACCATTTCTCTGCATCTCTGAAACACAGTCAATAACTTCTTCAGTGAAATATATATTATTCCACTGACATTATTTAGAAACTGTAAGCTCTTCATCCTGGTTGGTGTTTACATCCCACCAAGCACAGTGACACACTGCAAAACCTGGCTGATCAGATCACTCTGGGAACAAAAACATCCGGACTCATTACTTATAATACTTGGGGAGTTAAATTAACCAATGAAAGGTTTTGAGATGGTCAGATAGCACGGTGGACCACTGAAATACCTCTTCTTGAAGATGCATGTTGCTCTGCTCCAGGCAGCTTTAGGGCACTCTGATCACTGCCTTGTCCGTCTCCTTTCAACCTTTCAATCTGCAAAGCCTGCTGTCCAAACTGTGAAGAACCGAAGCAGAGAGACTAAGCTCGAGCTGCACAATTACAATAACGACACAGATTGTATTATTTTTAAAGCTGCAGCTGAAAACCTGGATGAACTGATGAACACAGTCACATCCTGCTTTAGCTTTTGTGAAGACGTGTGTGCCAACAAAGTCAGGAGCAGCTGTCAGTCCTGCTCTCCAGTCACTGAATCTGTCCTGTGCTCGTCCTGCAGTCTGTCAGTCAAACAGTGAGTTCAGCAGAAAAATCATTAATGTCCCCCTGCCCACTCTCCAGAAACTGTAGCATTCCAGGACCAGGAATAAGGCAGAGCAAGTCATCACGGATTCTTCACACTCTGGACACAACTATTTTAAATGGTTACTCCTCCCCTCCAGCAGGTGCTATAGTAACAAACATCCTGACACAGGAGCGGTTTCTTCCCCAGACCATCATAAACAGCCTTTCACTGCTCTTCACTGATGTTCTCTCTACTAAAGGGTCTGTAGTGGCTCTCCTATTACACGCAGTGCTTGGACCCCCATGATCGCCACCTTCAGCTATACATTTCTTTTTTTGTTCATTTTCTGAGCCACTCAGCCTGACCAGGTCTGTAGAGGGTGCTGTAGAGGTTCTCACAGGCAGAAAGAAAACCATGGACGGGTCATCGGTTCATCACAGGGCACATAAACAACCACAAACCCAAAGAAATAAACTCTTTCAGTCACAGAAATAAAACAGCAAAGGAAATGAGAGAACTTTCAGTGAGCCTGAGGAACAGAGGGTGTGAGTGTATGTTTGTGTGTGTGTGTGTGTGTACTACATCCATCCATTATCTGCCGCTTGTCCCAAACGGGGTCGCGGGGGAGTGCTGGTGTCCAACCCAGCGCACACAGGGCGAGGACGGGGGACGCACCCTGGACAGGTCGCCAGCCCATCGCAGGGAGGAGCGGGACGGGGACGGCACCTTGCTCAAGGGTACCTCAGGGCAACCTATTGGGAAGGGGTTCGAACCCCTGAACCCCCCGGCCACCGCTGGTGTGTACTACATCTCCACTGTAAAGAAGAGCTGGAGTGAGAGCAGGCAGGACTGCAGAAACAGAGGAGCAGACCTGGTGATCATGAACAGCAGAGATGAACAGGTGAGAGGAAGCTGTTAGGAAGTTGTGGGGTGTTCATTCTCGATTGACCACTCAAGCGTAAAAGCACAAATGAAGTGAAGATTATTTTACTTCTGTTTACTGTCAACAGGCCTTCATTGGAGAGTTGAGAAAAGGACAGAAAGCCTGGATTGGACTGACGGACAGGGACACAGAGGGAGTGTGGACACGGGTGGACGGTTCAGCACTGAACACTGAGTAAGAGATCACTGAGCCGAACTCTGCTCATGATGCAGTTTCTGACTCTTTACTCCTCACTGCTCTGATGAAACACAGTGGATCCTCTGATCTTCTCCTTCAGCTTCTGGAAACCTGGAGAACCCAATGAAGCAAATGAGCACTGTGTAGTTACAGGCCATGGATCTGATCCTGTAAATAACTAAACTAAACTATATTCTCTAAATCACATAATTAGGTGTTAAAAAAGGAACACAGCTGCATATCTGTTCCCGGTGTGGGTGTACAGATCTACGGGGAAAATGATTAAATGATGCCAATTATTAAAATGATGAAAGTTTTTAAATGAAAAGGTTCTTTATAGTTGCATGTGGTTATTTGGCAGATTGGCATAAATGTAGAGAAAATGCCTGGAGGTTTATTAGAACCAATTTTAGAACCACCTTTTAGGGCCTGGTACTGGAAACCCCTGCGCAGCAATTTTAGCTTCTTTCATGATCCCAACATACCTGATCTTAACGAACCTTTCTAGAAACATATGATCCAACTAATGAGCCCAGTAACAAGCCTTTCCTATGTAAGCAGGTGGACACTGTCTGGAGGGATAAATTAAAAACCGGTGAGGACCGCAAGCCAGTGTGGAGAGTCCTTTATAAAGCGCCACTGCCCAAAAGAGTGGAGACCTCCAGTGGAGCTGCTGCATGAGAATGTTACTGACGCCTGTGTGTTCTGTCAGACCAAGAGACAGTTTTTCACTGTTTTAATGGATGTTTCAGGCTGAACTCGCTCTGTCTTTGGTGAATGTTTTCATGAAATTGTTTTTATTTTTGGATTTAAATACAGTAGAAAACAGAAGGTAAAAGGCCAGTTGCTAAATTTTATGATCGGGATGGCCAAATATGCAACGTGTGTCAGTTGCCAGTCTGCGCTGGAACAGGGTTGGAGTGGTGAGGTGCTGCCGGTGTTTAAGGGTTTAGTCAGGTCCAGGATTCTGGTGGATTTGAACTTCTTTAAGGTGATGAGTGATCTTATCGCTGCTAATGTCGGTGCACAAGGCTGGGGAATCCAGCTACTTTCTCAAAGAGGACGTGAAGATGGTCCTCAGAACTGCTTGCCTGGCTGGGTCCCACAGTCTCTGCTGACGAGTAGACTCGGGTAAAAGTAAGATTAGAAATTACTTGTGTTCTCTACTTGTATTCACTGATGGTGAAACTACCCTACCGCTGAACTGTTGTTGTATTAGAATTACATCATATTCATTACTTTCTTAACCCACAAGAAACCCTCAATAAACTGAGGAAGAGGCAAAACTTAGAAGATTTAATGTAATTCTGAAAAAAATCCCAATTAATGCATTTTGCAGATATTCTTACCGAGTGACTGAGCATCAGTTTGGTTAATCTAACAATTTTGGTGTTGCAGTGGAACATACACGCCTGTCCTTGTACATCTGCAGGTTTGTGCACGACCCTGAATTTATTCCAAAAACAGTTCCTCTGTATGTCCAATGAAACGGGCCAAAACTGCCCGTGTCTGCTGTTCACTTGTTCACCTTCTCAAGCGTAGAATTGGTTCTTTAATAACGTCATAATAAGCAGTTTTTGACAGGACTCATGTTGATTTCAGCAAACTGGACAATTTAAATGTTAATTTCTCCTTTATTCTCCTTGGAGATTGATTGTCTCCAATCACATTTCTTCTGAGTTCATCTTTGGACTCATCTATCCAAGATGGCGGCGCGGTAACACGCAGCAGCCGCTCTGGGGTCCAAACTTTGGTGCTAAAGTCTGTAAAAAAAGTCTTTCATCCGACTACTTTTCACCATAAGACTTGCACATGAGCATCACATCTGTGAATGCTCTTAAATTTAACCGCCAAACACTGCTGGAGCTCAGGAAACAGTCTTCCAGTGACTCTCCGAACAACGCTACGGGAGCTCGGCGTGCTGAGAAGACCGGGCCTTCAGTCCCCGAGATCGCCTGCTGAACCTGGCCGACTGAGAGGACATAGGAAGCGGTGTGAGAGGAAGCAGAAACGCGGCAAGCGTGCTGGGGTCCGGGCTCAGCTCAAGGCTAACGCTAGCCGACCGGCTATCCCGTCCGTCCTCCTCGCCAATGTCCGCTCCCTGGGTAATAAACTGGACTGTATACGACTCCAGCTGAACACCCAGCGTGAGTATAGAGACTGCTGTGTTTTTGTTTTTACGGAGACATGGCTCAGCGACAGCGTTCCGGACACCGTCATCCAGCTCGCCGGACTCTCCGCGTCTTGCGCGGACAGAAACTCCGCTCTGTCCGGCAAGACTCGCGGAGGGGGGCTGTGTGTTTACGTAAACACACAATGGTGTACAAACGCTGTGCTGGTCTCAGTACACTGCACAACACTGCTGGAGGTGATAACAGTCAGGTGCAGACCGTTTTATTTGCCCAGGGAGTTCTCCACAGGGTTTATTACGGCGGTCTACATCCCACCCAGTGCTAGCGCTAACAGCGCTAATGCTAACAGCGCACTGGCTGAACTTTATGGAATTATCAGCGGACTCCAAAACTACCACCCAGACGGATTGTTTATTGTTGCCGGAGATTTCAACCATGCAAATCTCAAGTCAGTTGTCCCCCAATTCCATCAACATGTGAACTTTGCAACGAGGGGGGAAAACACGCTGGACTGTGTTTACACAAACATGGCCGGCGCGTACAGAGCGGAGCCCCGCCTCCACCTCGGACACTCAGACCACATCTCTGTGCTGCTGATCCCAGCGTACAGACCCATCGTCAGGCGCGTGAGACCCACCCTGAAGCAAGTAAAGACCTGGCCCACAGGAGCCATCTCTGCTCTTCAGGACTGCTTCGAACGCACTGACTGGGACATGTTTAGGGAGGCTGCAACCTACGGTGACTCCATCAACCTGGAGGAGTACACAGCTTCAGTGACTGGCTACATCAGCAAGTGCATTGAGGATGTTACTGTCTCCAAGTTCATCATATCACGACCCAACCAGAAGCCATGGATGACCGCGGAGCTGCGCAGACTCCTGAGAACCCGGGACAAGGCCTTCAAGTCAGGGGACGAGGCTGCCCTAAGAAAAGCGAGGGCAAACCTGTCTCGGGCCATCAGAGCGGCGAAGCGAGCTCACGCAGAGAGAATCCATGGCCACTTCAAGAACACTGGTGACACGCGGCGCGGCATCCAGGCCCTCACCAACTACAGGACATCTCCACCTGCCTGTGACGGTGACCCCTCCCTCCCAGATGCGCTGAACCACTTCTACGCACGGTTTGATGCAGTGAACGACACGAGAATGAGGAAGACCTACCCTCCTCTGAACGACCAGATTCTCTGTCTGACCACAGCCAAGGTGAGAAGATCTCTTCTCAGAGTCAACCCACGGAAAGCTGCCGGTCCAGACAATATTCAAGGTCGTGTGCTCAGAGGATGTGCAGAACAGCTGGAAAGATGTTCTCACTGACATCTTCAACACCTCTCTGAGCACCACTGTTGTTCCAAGGTGCTTCAAGACCACCAGCATCATTCCAGTGCCAAAGAAACCATCCATCTCCTGCCTCAACGACTATCGTCCCGTCACACTCACACCCATCATCATGAAGTGCTTCGAGAGGCTGGTCATGAGGCACATCAAGTCTCAGATCCCCTCCTCACTAGACCCCCTGCAGTTTGCGTATCGTCCCAACCGCTCAACGGATGATGCAATCTCCACCACCTGGCCCTTTCTCATCTGGACAGAAAGGACAGTTATGTCAGAATGCTGTTCATCAACTACAGTTCAGCATTCAACACCATCATCCCTCAGCACCTGAGTGAGAAGCTGAGGCTGCTGGGCCTGAACACCTCCCTCTGTAACTGGATCCTGGACTTCCTGACTGGGAGACCCCAGTCAGTCAGGATCAGTAGCAGCACCTCCAACACCATCACACTGAGCACAGGGTCCCTCAGGGCTGTGTGCTCAGCCCACTACTGTTCACACTGATGACCCACGACTGTGCAGCCTAGCACAGCTCGAACCACATCATCAAATTCGCTGATGATAAAACCGTGGTGGGTCTGATCAGCGGTGGAGACGAGGCAGCCTACAGAGAGGAGATACAAGAGCTGACGGACTGGTGCAGAACCAACATCCTGTCTCTGAACGTCGACAATTTTAAAGAGATGGTTGTTGACTTCAGGAGATCACGTTGGGACCACACTCCACTTATCATCAACACCTCACCTGTGGAGATGGTCCAGAGCACCAAGTTTCTTGGTGTTCACATCACTGACAACCTCACATGGTCCCTCAACACCAGCTCCATCACAAAGAAAGCCCAGCAGCATCTCTACTTCCTGCGCAGACTGAGGAAAGCCCATCTCCCACCTTCCATCCTCACCATCTTTTACAGAGGAACCATCGAGAGCATCCTGAGCGGCTGCATTACTGCCTGGTACGGGAACTGCAACGTCTTAGACCGCAAGTCCCTACAACAGGTAGTGAGAACAGCTGAGAAGATCATCGGGATCTCTCTGCCCTCTGTACAGGACATTTTCACCACTCGCTGCATCCGCAAAGCAACCAGCATTGTGGATGATCCCTCCCACCCTTCCCACACTCTCTTCTCCCTCCTGCCATCCGGGAAAAGGTTCCGCAGCATACGGGCCTCCACTTCCAGGAGTTTCTAAAATAGAAGAAATAGTTTCTTCCCCCTGAACAGCAGACTCTTGAACTCTTAAACCCAGTCCACTTTTCATTCTGTATTTATTTATTTCTCTCATGTTGCACTCTGCACTTTAAATTCAGTAACACTGCTCCACCACACTGCTACACCATAATCTATCTGGGCTGCTTTGTTCCACAACACTGTGGCCCACTACGGATGAATGTACTGTCTGTCGTGCCGTCTGTTGTCTGTCTTGTCTGCACTTGTTGCCCCGTTTTATGTTGTCTTGTGTGTAGCACCAGGGTCCTGGAGGAACGTTATTTCGTTTCACTGTGTACTGTGTATATGGCTGAAATGACAAAATCCTACTTGACTTGACCAGTGTAGTGCTTGTTGAGCTGTTGTCAGTCTACGCTCTCCAGCAGTATCAAACACCAATAAACACAATAGAGCACTAAAACACTAGAGCATAAAAGCAAATAAAAGAGCATAAAAATGCTAGAGCATAAACACAATAGAGCATAAAGAGCTCAGCTCCTGTTAAAATCAGATGGAAATAAAACAAACGGTCACATCACAAGGAAAAAAAAAAAAGAAAAAGAAAACCAACCCTGGCAGCAGTCACCGCACATCCAGACAAAATAAGAAAAACTGAATATAAAACAGAAAGAACTCTAAACTTTCCGCACGGGGAGAGAGGGGGTCCCAGCACAGGGAGAGGGGCTCAGCTCCTGTTAAACAAAACACAGAAGGAAATAAAACAAACTGGCAGCAGTCACCACACATCCAGACAATAAGAAAAACTGAAAGTAAACCAAGAACTCTACACCTCTCACCCCACCCAAACAGACTAATATTACACCAATTACACAAAATCTAACATAACTCCAAAGAGAAAAACTTGAAAATGCTGCCAAGCATGGAAACAGCATCATCTCAAAAAGGAAAAACTAAAAATCAGGATCAGATCAGGAAATCTGCCTCCTAAACACTGAACTGAGGCTTTAAAGACCGCTGCCCAAAGACAAACCAGGTCATTAGAAAAGAGGAATTAAATCTTCATCAACACAGACCAGCTTCCCTCCCTGGAAGAGAACATCTGTCACAGCAGCTCCAAATAAAGCGCCCGTCGGTGAAGCGTCAGCCGGACGTCCTCTACAGAGTGAAGGAAAGAAATCTGAAAATCCAATCAACATGATTAAGATGGAAACGATGTCCACGATTCCAGGAGACTAAACTGATGCTTATCGGCCACAACCCATCAAGCCAAGTGCCAAAAATAAATAAATAAATAAATCAACCCTACCGAGAACCAAGATGCAAACAGTCAGCCACACAGCCTCATCACTCTGGAAACTATTGAGCATGTGACCCAGAAAAGGTAAGAGTTACCTGCACCTGTCCTTATATAGTGCCGTTCTGGACCCGCCCAGTTCAGAGCCAGCCAATCACAACAGGTGATTCATTTCACTAAAAAAAGGTGAAGGGAGAACAACATGAACCAATCAAGCTGCGCGAGCACATCCGCACCATTTACAGACAGATTTTCAAATAATGACAAAAATTCAAACTGCAGAACCAAAAAGCGATCAGTAAACAGCCGAGGACAGCAGTCTGAGAAAGACACAATTACTGGTTTTCACAAGGTTTTCTGCTTCAGAGATTTTGTCAGATGTTTCTGTCATATGAAGTGCTTGTAGTTACTCTTCAGTGTATCACAGAAACATCTGAAAAGATCTAAAACACTGAAGCAGCTCGGTCGGTTCGCGTTGTTCCCCTTCACCTCACCTTTAGTGAAATGAATCTCCTGCTGTGATTGGCTGGCTCTGAACTGGGCGGGTCCAGAACGGC
>CM029381.1:3969364-3994364 GCA_017165825.1 Hepsetus odoe
GAACCAAAAATGCTACCATTAACTATAAGGCTTCGCCTTGTTAAAGAACCGTGCTCTGTTCTGACTCATTGGGGCTTAAATAGCAGCCCCAATGAAGCACAATTGTGTCTGAATGAGCTCAGGTGTGCCATTCAATTGACCAGCTCTGTCCTTTAATTAACAGAACAAGACGTGTCTCCCCAACGGCCCCGTGGCTGACCGAAGTTCTGCGCAACAACCGTAGAGAACTACGATACGATACGAACTGCCAAAAGGAAGTGGAGGAAATCACGGTGTTCTAAGGATCTTGTTTCATATCATTCTCTCCTCTCCAAATTTGTTACAGATCTAGCCTCTGCCAAGTCAACATTCTTCAAAACCAAGTTTGAAGAATCCTCAAGTCAAGTCAAGTCAAGTCAAGTAGGATTTTATTGTCATTTCAGCCATATACACAGTACACAGTGAAATGAAATAACGTTCCTCCAGGACCCTGGTGCTACACACAAGAGAAGACACAAGACACAAGACAGCATAAGACACAACATAATACACAAAACGGGGCAACAAGTGCAGACAAGACAGACAACAACAGACGGCACGACAGACAGTACATTCATCCGTAGAGGGCTGCAGTGTTGTGGAACAAAGCAGCCCAGGTAGATTATAGTGTAGCAGTGTGGATGAGCAGTGTTATTGATAAAGTGTAGAGTACAACATGAGATAAATAAATAAATAAATAAATACAAGATGAAAATGGTGGACTGGGTCAACTAATCCTCATAAAATTTTGCCACTTTCTCATCTCTTCTAAAACTGCCTCGTCCTCCTGTTGTCTCAACTCTCTCCCCAGATGACTTTGCTTCATTTTTTGATGAGAAAACTGAGGCAATCAGAAGATCCTTCCACTCAACTGTCAACTCTCCTGTCCATGCCCAAGCACCCTGCGACCACCAATTCCTTGCCCTCTCGCCGCTCTCCATGGAGGAGGTACTGCTACTCTTGAAGTCCAGTAACCCCACCACCTCACCCCTTGATCCAATCCATCATCCCTACTCCTAGAGATGGCTTCAGATCTTCTTCCATACATCTCTCAAATAATCAATGGATCTCTAGAGACCGGCAACGTTCCATCTGCCTTCAAGTCAGCCATCGTCACTCCAATCCTGAAGAAACCATCTCTGGATTGTACGGATTTGAACAACTACAGACAGGTATCCTTTCTCTCTCTCCAACCTGGGGATTGCTGGCACTGCCTGGCAGTGGTTCTCCTCATACCTACAGGATCGACAGTACCAAGTGTCATGGCAGGGCCATCGGCCCACTCCACGAAATTTGACAACTGGCGTTCCCCAAGGATCTGTCCTCGGTCCCCTTCTATTTTCTCTATATACTGGCTTTTTGGGGAAGGTCATACTCTCTCATGGCTTCTCCTATCATTCTTATGCAGACGACACCCAACTTATCCTCTCTTTTCCCTCCTACGATCAACAGGTCTCTCAACAGGTGCCGAATCTCTAACTGCCTGGCTGACATCTCTGCATGGATGACAGCTCACCACCTCAAGCTCAACCCTAACAAGACTGAGCTTCTCTACCTCAAAGGCCATCAAACTCCGTGTCAGGACCTTCACGTCTCCTTTGGCGGTTCACTTCTCGTCCCGTCTCGATCTGCTAGGAACCTTTGTGTCACTTTTGACAACGAGCTCTCCTTCTCCTCCCATGTTCTTAATCACTCTAGGTCCTGCCGACACCTTCTTTTCAACATTAGAAGAATCCGTCCTTTCCTCAGCACCCAGGAAACACAACTGCAGGTCCAGTCCCTGGTCCTCTCGAAACTGGACTACTGCAACTCCCTTCTGGCAGGTCTTCCACTGAAGGCAACAAGACCACTACAATTGATTCAAAATGCTGCTGCTAGACTTGTCTCCAACCATCCCAAGTTCTCTTCATCCACTCCTCTGCTGCGGGATCTACACTGGCTCCCAGTGGCTGCTCGTACCAGGTTTAAAACTCTAACTCTCGCTTACAAGGCTACTCACAGCCTTGCACCATCTTATCTGTCTACTCTAATTAAACATCGTGTCTCTTCTCGTCCCCTCAGACCATCAAGCACTGCTCGTCTTGAACCCCCACCGTTGAAAAACAGAGGAAGACAAGCATCAAGACTCTTCTCAGTTCTGGCCCCTCAGTGGTGGAATGAACTCCCCCTGATGGTCAGAACTACTGAGTCCCTCGCTGTCTTCAGACGTAGATTAAAGACCCACCTGTTCACGGAATTTCTGAGGGACTAATCCCTCTCAAACCATCCACTCTCCTACCCTTACTCCTTCTTTCCTAAAAACCTCTACTCTCTTTCCTACTCTCCCACCCCTGCTCCTCCTTTCCTAAAGAAAACCTCTACTCTCTTTCTTGTCCAAAAAAAAAAAAAAAAGTGTATGGTGTATACTTGTCACAAGGGCTCTTAGTCTGTTACTTAGGTGGTACTAGTTAATCAGCAGCTACTGATCTGTGCTGGTTACCAATATGAACTATTGTGGAAATAAAGCACTGTTGTAAGTCACTCTGGATAAGAGCATCTGCTAAATGCCATAAATGTAATTGTAAATGTAGAAGTGATTATTAATAGTATAGAGTGTATAGAAGTGATTTTAATAGTATAAAGTGTATAGAAGTGATTATTAATAGTATAGAGTGTATAGAATTGTTGATTAATAGTATAAAGAGTATAGAAGTGATTATTAATAGTATAGAGTGTATGGAAGTGATTATTAATTTTATAAAGTGTACAGAATTGATTATTAATAGTATAAAGAGTATAGAAGTGATTATTAATAGTATAAAGAGTATAGAAGTGATTAGTAATAATACAAAGTGTATAGAAGTGATTATTAATAGTATAAAGAGTATAGAAGTGATTAGTAATAATACAAAGTGTATAGAAGTGATTATTAATAGTTTAGAGTGTATAGAAGTGATTATCAATAGTATAGAGTGATTTGAAGAGGTTATTAATAGTATAAAGTGTATAGAAGAGGTTATTAATAGTATAGAGTGTATAGAAGTGATTATTAATAGTAAAAGGTGTACAGAAGTGATTATTAATAGTATAGAGTGTATAGAAGAGATTATTAGTAGCATAAAGCATAAAGTAGCATAAAGTGTAAAGCACAAAAGGATGATTAATAATGTAGAGTGTATAGAAGTGATTATTTATAGTTTACAGTGCATAGAATCCCTGCGATGGGCTGGCGACCTGTCCGGGTGTCACGGCGGGGAGCAGGAAGGACGTCATTGCTGAGCCAGAGGTTCTAGAAATACTTTAATTTAACTGAAACAGGAATCCAGACACGAAACTGGATCAAGAACAAAAGCAGAACCAAAACCCAGACACGAAACTGGAATACAGAAAACCACCCGTAACGACAACTGAAGTTTATCGAATGAGCCGCGCTCTTTTCTGACTCATTGACGCTTAAGTAGTCAGCCTCAATGTAGCACACCTGTGTCATATGAGCTCAGGTGTGCTCCATCAGAACAGAGCGCCCTCTACTGTGAATAAAACAGAAACAAACACCCAAAGTCCTGACATCACCCCCCCCTCTCAAGGGCGCAACACCGGGGGTGCTTCTCCAGTGCCGGAACCTGGAGGGGAGACAAACAAATACAGGAAGGGAGACCCAGACCAGCCAGTCATGTCTTGGGCTGTTGGCGGCGGAGAGGGGTACCCCAGAGTTTCAGTCCATATCCTTGTAACCAAGTCCCTTTGGTATTCGTGTTTAGCCGCACATTCTGTCGGTGCCTTTCTGCTGTCCCGTGTTTCCTCGGTCACCCAACTCACTGACTTCGTATTGGGGCCTCTGGAGGACTCGTCTGATTGGCTGGAGAGCCTTGTCTGGTCATCACCTGAAAAAGAGCCAAATACAGGAGATTCTCTGTGGTTAGACGGGGAAGAGTTCATTACCCTGTGTGTGCTCTGCATCTGGTCTCTGTCCTTCTCGCTTTCCATTACTTTCTTTTCATAATCCAAGGTGGGGAATTTTTCGTCCCTTTCGTACAAATGTTGTACGGGCCGCAAGTTCTGAGGAGACTGATAGCAGGGACGTGTTATGGGCATGGTGTTGGGAAGCAGCGCAACCGGCAAAGCACGTTTCTGCTCTGGAACTTTCAGGTACAGATTGGAGCTTCGTTGTAGTGTTGTGCCAACTGGGATGACATTCACATGGGCGTTTAGCAGGAGGTTAGGGGGAAGAACAGCTGGCGTGAAGACTCTCTTTGGTGCACTGGCTGCAATAAAGTAAAGGTAGCCCTCCACTGCTGCTGTAAATGCTGTTGCTGCATTGACATCGCTTCCACAAAGATTCAGGAGCACTGCTCCTCTGGATCACTCTCTGAGATGCTAAGGTCAAGGGAATTGAGTACCTCTGAGGAACTAGACTCAATTTCTGTGACTTTGCTTACTGAATTCACTGAAACAAGGGAAGAGATCCATGAAGGGCAGTCTGTTCCAGAGATGATGCCTGAGGTAATAGATGGAAGTGGTTTATGATGAACCAGACTGGGAGTCAAATTCCTTGATGTGGTTATCTGGTTCTTTAACTTTGACTGTGCGGAAGGAACATATACAGTGTCATTTCCAGCAATATGTATGGGTATGTTCAGAACAGGTTCACTAAAAAGTCCTCGCCTAGTTGGCCAATATGGTTTCAGCAGAGGTCAGGGGATTCTGAATAGTCCTAGCTTTCCTCCTCGATACTGGGAATGTGGAGGGGAAATAATCCTGAAACCTAATTTCTTGGTCCTCTCTGTTACGATACAAGTTTATATTCTCACCTGGAGTATCTGTGGACAGGATCGTCACCAGAGACAAGAGTCCTTTGGTCTCTTCAAGCTGAGAACGCAGAGTGGTGAGATTTTCTTCCTGTTTCAGTCTTTCATAGGTGGCTGAGCTGGTTATCTGCAGAACAGAGGTCTTGCTCTCTGCCAGCTGTTGGTTGAGCTTTGTTAGCAACTCTCTCTGTTGTTTGATCTGATCATCTCGGTGGTGAATGTCTGTGAGAAGTGCACTGTGCTTCATATTGGCCTGTCTGAGTCTTTCGGACTCAGCCCTGAAGTCCTCCTGGGTGCTGTTCAAGCTTTCGGTTAGCCAAACTATCTGTTCCCTGAGACCCTTACAGACTTTCTCGTGCTCTAGGTACTCAGCTTGCTTTTCCTGAAGTTCCCCATTTACTGTAGCTAGTTCCTCCTGAAGGGAATGTACCTGAAACTGGTTGCTCACTTGTAGCTGGTGATTCACGGCCTGAAGAAAGGCGTTTTCATCCTCCAATCTCTTACACTTTGCATTCAAGGCGTCCAGATCCTGATTCCATGTACAAATTTCCTGCTCCTTGGCGAGGAGCTCAGCCTCCATTTCCTGGAGCTGCTCGACTAAAACATTTTTGGTCTGTCAGCCAGACCTTCTGAGATTCCTGTAGCTCATGTTCTACTTCCTGAATTCTAGAAGTTATTTCTCCAACCTGAAACGGCTCCTCTGTTGCCCTCTGTCCGGCAGACGGGTTAGTGGAGCTGGGTTTGTGCACCACGCCGGGTGCACGCCTCCTGCTTTTCGCGTGATGGATGGCTTTCTTTGCCGTTTCCTTTCTTTGTTTCCCGGAGGACGGGGTATCCGCCATTTTGTCGCAGTGTTTCACATAGGGCGGGGTCTCCGTGGGCGGAACGCTGTGATTGGTGCACAGCGCTGTCTCCACGGACGGACCTCTGTGATTGGTGAAGGAGGCGGGTTCCACCGAAATCCAGCGTTGCGGTTGGTGGGGAGCAGGAGCCGGTAAAGAAAGGGGCGCAAACGAAGCCTCTTCCTCGAGGGGCCGCCCCATTAACATTACCTCCATAATGGCTAGTACAGCCTTCTCAGTCCGGCCGTAATCCTCCAGCTGTTCTTTGGCCTCCAGAGAGGGAACGAGCTGGATTGAGTGACACAGCAGGTCCAGGCGTCGCGAGAGCTCAGTGTCCACCTTGCTTGGTGGGGATTGAGCCACTTTGCCAGCCGAATATACTCTAGGTTGCTGTGGTCGGTGAGGACTGTGAAGGGATGCTTTGTGCCCTCCAGCCAATGCCACCACTCCTCCAGTGCGGCCTTTACCACCAAGTGCTCCCGGCTCCCTATGTCATAATTGGCCTCCGCTAGGATTAACCTACAAGAGGGTTCGGCACAGGGAAACAGTTTCTCGGGTTGCCCATGATAATGTGACAGCATGGCTCCTAGACCTACCTCGGATGCATCGACCTCGACCACGAACGGCTTTCCTGGATCTGGCAGCTAGAGGATGGGTGCTGACGTGAATTTCAGCTTGAGATCCAGGAAGACTTTCGTGCATCCGGCGTCCAGTGGAGGCGGGAAGGTTTTCCTTTCAGTAAGGCGGTCAAAGGAGCTGCGGTGGCACTGAAATCGTGAATGAACCGTCTATAGAAATTTGCAAACCCGAGAAAACTTTGAAGTTGTTTTATTGTTTAGGGTTCCGGCCAGCTGGGGACTGCCATCACCTTCTGTTGTTCCATCTCTGTCCCTCTTGGACCGATTCGGTACCCCAAGAAGGAAACCTTGGAGAGGTGGAACTGACATTTCTCCACCTCGACATACAACCCATGTTTGAGGAGACAAGAGAGGACCAGATGTACCTGGGAGACATGTGTGTCGTAATCCTTAGAGAAGCTTCAATTCAATTCAATTTATTTTTGCATAGCGCCTTTCACCAGGCTCCAGCCTGGAGCGTGTCCCCATTATGTTGTGTCTCAAATGCAGAAAGCACATCCCCAAGCCTTCCTCCTGCTTTCTGGTGATTTTAATCATGTCTCCTTGTCCTCCACTCTGCCTACTCTCACCCAGTATGTGGACTGCTGCACCTGAGAAAACAGGACATTGGACTTACTGTATGCAAACGCTAAGGATGCATACAGAGCATCACCCCTCCCTCCACTGGGACACTCAGACCATAACCTGGTCCATCTGGTTCCCTCTTACATACCTCTAGTATGCAATCAACCCCACTACGAGGTATGTGAGAGGATGGTCTGATGAGTCTAGCATGGCACTGAGGGACTGCTTCGAAACCACAGACTGGGAGGCGCTCTGCAGCCCACATGGAGAGGACATCGACAGTCTAACAGTCTGCATAACCGACTACATCACCTTCTGTGTGGAGAACACTGTACCGACCAGGAGAGTACGTTGTTACTCCAATAATAAACCATGGCTGACCCCTGATCTGAGAGCTCTGCTGAAGAAGAAGTCAAGAGCCTTTGGATCAGGAGATAAGGAGGCAAGGATATCAGCTGCGTATCCCCTTTTATCTTTATCTTCTCCTTCTCTACCCCCCCTTTCCCCTGAGGACTCTACTGCCCCCTCCTGCTGTCCCACTCATCAGGAGGCTCCCACTCTCTCACCACACAATAGCCTCTCCGTCACAGCTGACCAGGTGCGGTGTCAGTTGAGGAAGTTGAAGCACAGGAAAGCCACAGGTCCGGATGGCATCAACTCCAGCCTGTTGAGGGACTGTCCAGATCAACTCTGTGAGGTTATCACCTACATCTTTAACCTCAGCCTCAGCCTGGAGCGTGTCCCCATTCTGTGGAAGACCTCATGCCTCGTTTCAGTCCGAAAGACGTCGCACCCCAAGGAGCCAAACCATTTCAGACCTGTTGCCCTCACCTCTAACCTGATGAAGGCTATGGAGAGGATCATCCTCCATCACCTTCGTCCACTGGTCAGAAGGGACCTGGACCCGCTGCAGTTTGCTTACCAGCCGCACATTGGGGTGGATGACGCTGTCATCTACCTGCTGCATCGGGCCCTTACTCACCTGGAGAGTGCCAAGAGCACTGTGAGAGTCATGTTCTTTGACTTCTTTAGTGCTTTCAACACAATCCAGCCTTCAGTTCTGAGGGGGAAGTTGGAGGGAGTAGGTGTGGACCATCACATGTCTGAGTGGATTATTGACTACCTCACCAATAGACCCCAGTATGTGAGACTCCAGGACTGTGTGTCTGAGGTGGTGGTCTGCAGCACTGGAGCCCCACAAGGAATAGTCCTTGCTCCCTTCCTCTTCACATTGTACACAGCAGACTTCAAATTCAACACGGACACCTGTCACCTGCAGAAGTTCTCCGACGACACCGCTATTGTTGGTGGTGTGTCGGAGGGGAATGAGCAGGAATACAGGGGGGTCATCAGTGACTTCGTCAGATGGTGCGATCAAAATCATCTGCGCATCAATGCCAGCAAGACGAAGGAGCTGGTGATTGACTTTCACAGGAAGTCACCCCCCATTACACCGGTGGACATCCAGGGTTTGTGTATTGAGACAGTGGAGGAGTACAAATACCTGGGTGTCCACATCAACAACACACTGGACTGGTGTCACATGTGGGGTGTTTTGGGCACGCTAGAGGGCGCTCTCTGTCACATATGAGGTGTTTTGGCACACTAGAGAGCGCTCTCTATCACTTATGAGGTGTTTGTCACATTTGAGGTGTTTTAGGCATGTTAGAGGGCGCTCTGTTCTGACTGAGCACACCTGAGCCCATGAAGGCACAGGTGTGCCTCATTGGGGCTGACTATTTAAGCCCCGATGAGTCAAAACAGAGCGTGGCTTATTAGTTAGGCTAAGCCTACGTGTAAGGGTGGTTTTGGTTTTTTGGATAACTTGGTGAACTTGGTTAACTTGGTTTGGAACTGCAGTTCCTGGAGTCTTGGGTTTTGATTAGAACTACAGTCCTTGCTTCTTGTTTTTGTAACTGTGATTAATAAACCTCTGTTCCGAACTCCTGGCTCTGCACTGGCATCCTTCCAGCACCCTGCCACCGTTACAGAAATGAGCCGCCAAGACCGGGACGCCAGGAGCTGTGAGGAGTGGCTGGAGGAGCTAGAGCGAGCACTGGGAGCCCAGATTGAGGACCTCCGAGCAGGGCTGCCCCTGTGGCAGCCGGGGCGTTGCGAGCGGAGCGGTGAAGAGAGTCACCGCCACTGAGCTCCCGCGGCGCCTGGACCTGCTGGATCGCTCAATCCAGTTCGGCGAACGGCTGAAGGAGTGCGGTCGAGCGGAGAGGGTGGTACGGGCCGTTGTAGAGGTAATGTCATTGGGGCGACCCCTCAAGGAATAGGCTTCGTTTGCGCCCTTTCTTTACCGGCTCCTGCTCTCCACCAACCACAACACTGGATATCGGTGGAACCCGCCTCCTCCACCGATCACAGCGGTCCGTCTGCGGAGACAGCGCTGTGCACCAATCACAGCGATCCGTCCGCGGAGACCCCGCCCTATATGAAACATGGTCAGAAGGTTAAAACCCAGCGAAAAAAAAGAAAAAAGGGGCGATTCCTCGAGGAAGAGGCTTCGTTCGCGCCCCTTTCTTTTCCGGCTCCTGCTCTCCACCAACCACAACACTGGATATCGGTGGAACCCGCCTCCTTCACCAATCACAGCGCCCCGTTCGCGAAGAAAACCCCGTGCTCCAATCACAGCGCCCCTTCTGCGAAGGAGGCGCCAAACAGAGGAGCTACGGTAAAGAATTCTTCCTGCACAGCTAATAGAGGCGTTATGATAAAGAATTCTCCCTGCTCAGAGGAGCCGTTTCAGGTAAGAGAATTAACTTTGAGAATCCAGGAATTAGAACATGAACTACAGGAATCTCAGAAGGTCTAGCTGTCTGTTCTGGGCGCAGAAAGACAGAACAAAAACATTTTAGTTGAGCAGCTCTAGGAAATGGAGGCTGAGCTTCTCACCAAGGATCAAGAAATCGGTACACGAAGTCTTGATCTGGCCGCCTTGAAAACAAAGTGTAAAAAATTGGAGGACGACAACGCCTCTCTTCAGGCTGTGACACACCAGCTGCAGGTGAGCCACCAGTTTCAATTACATTCCCTTCAGGAGGAACTAGCTACAGTAAATGGGGAACTTCAGGAAGAGCAGGCAAGGTAAAAACGTGAGAACACAGCCAGCGTGAATAACAGTAACACAATGGAAATAGACGCTTCCTGCATCCTGCAACCGGGGAGGTCGACCAAGAAGGCCCTTCGCAGCAAGGAAAGTGGCATCACGGAGTCGACCCCCAAACCCAGCACCACTAACCAGTCTGCTGCACAGAAGAAGGAACAGCTCCAGGTTAGTGGGAAGTTTAGAAAGAAAGTTCGAGTACCGATGAAAATCAAACATGAGGCTGCAGTAACCCTTCAGGCGCAGGTGAGGAAACATATGAGTAGAAAGTACTACCTGAAGCTACTGTGGGCAGCCAAGACTGTTCAGCGATATTACAGAGCTAACAAGATGATAAAGCAAGAAATGAAGTCTTTGAAGGAGAGAAAAATGGCTGCTGTTGTTCTGCAAACTGCATTCCGAGGGATGAGGACCAGACAGACTCTGAAACAGAAGCACCAGGCTGCCACTGCGATACAATGTGCTTACAGGGCTCACTGTGCTCGGACACGATTTTTATGCATCAAACATACTGTTGTTGAGGTATCGTTCCACACTTGATGCCAGAAAACAGAGAGAGGAATTTTTGAAGTTGCGCTCTGCTGCAATGTTCCTGCAAGCCTGCTTCCGAGGTCAGAGGGTCAGAAAGGAGGTGATCCTGCACCATCAGGCAGCTTCCCTGATTCAGGCTGCGTTCAGAAGACACAGGGAGGTAGTAAAGTACCAAGCCATAAGGGTGTCAGCCATATTCATTCAAAGACATTATAGGTTCTACATTAAGGGCAAATTTGAACAGGAAAGATTCCAAGTGTTGAGAAGGTCTGCGATACGCATCCAGGCAGCTTTTAGAGGTTATTCGGTTCTAAAAAATGTTGATGCTATGCACAAAGCTGCTGTCATTATTCAGGCTGCAGTGAGAGTGCACCAGCGGGGATCTGTCTTCAAGAGACCACGCTGGGCAACAGGTGGTCGTCAGAGGAGATTCAGAAGGTGGAAACTTGGACTTCAACAAAGACAGAGGTATCAGATGTTTAAACATGCTGCAATTTGCTTGCAAAAGTCATTCAGAGGAAAGCAGGCGAGGGATCTGGCCGTGCGGCGCAGAGCGGCGAGGACAATCCAATCCCACCTTGGAGGTGAACAAATCAGCTGCAGGAATGTTTAGGTCACAGAACAGGAGGAGTTGCTGACAGAACTCTACCAGCAGCTGACCGAAAAAGCCTCTATGCTACAGGTGAATGCCTCTGTCTCGAACGAAGGGGAAACAGAAAGAAAAGAAAAGGCTTTAGCTCAAGACAAAGGTGAGCGTCCTGGAAGGAGCAGCAAATTCAGAGAAGAGAGATAGGGCTCCAGATTAAAGGTACAAGCTGTGATGGTTGTCCAAAGAGAGAGGCTGGGGAAAACATATGAACAAAGAAACCAAACTGTAAACCCGACAACGAGGAGAGTTGAGACTCCAACCGTTCAGGAGAAACTGGAAGCTAAAATAGCCACTATGGAAGAACAGCTGAATCAGACCAGAGCAGAGCTGAGACGGGTGCAGGACCACAACATTGCTCTGCAGGCTGAACTGAGAGAAGTCAGAGGTGAGGCCAGTAAGCTCACCGAGCTAGAGAAGCAGGTCAGAGGTATGGAAGTAAAATTGGCAATCGTCGAATCTTGACTCACTTCACCGACAACAGTGCATGCTGGATCCCAGGTGGTTAATGCCAACACAGAGCAGCTGAAGAACAGTCCAATGGAGAAACAGGTAAAGATTCCAGAGGTGGAGCAGCTGCATTCTGACTCCCTACCTTCAGTTCATCCTCACAATTCAGCAGACCCAGAACAAGGTGGCTCATGGAGGAGTCCAAGTGGAACTTCTAGTAGTGGAACCAGGAGCCGGGAAACTGTGTCACTGGGCCCCAAGTGTTTTTTGTGGACCTGACCATATGTCCCAACATGGGACTTTTGTTTTTGTAAAGTTTTGTTGCTCTTGGCCTCCCCCCAGAGGTTCGGCTATGTTTTGGCACTTCGGGAGCCGCGCCTTTTGGGGGGGGTTCTGTCAAATGTGGGGTGTTTTGGGCACGCTAGAGGGCGCTCTCTTTCATGTGTGAGGTGTTTTGGGCACGCTAGAGGGCGCTCTCTATCACGTATAAGGTGTTTCTGTCACATGAGGTGTTTTAGGCACACTAGAGGGCGCTCTGTTCTGACTGAGCACACCTGAGCTTAAGAAGGCACAGGTGTGCCTCATTGGGGCTGACTATTTAAGCCCCGATGAGTCAGAACAGAGCGTGGCTTATTAGTTAGGCGAAGCCTATGTGTAATGGTGGTTCTGGCTTTGTAACTTGGTATCTTGATTATAGACTGCAGTTCCTTGGCACTTGGGTTTGGATTAGAACTGCAGTCCTTGTTTCTTGTTTTTTGTAACTGTGAATAATAAACCTCTGTTCCGTACTCCTGGCTCCGCACTGGCGTCCTTCCGGCACCCCGCCACCGTTACAGCGGTAGAGTCTCTGCCTCACTTTGGTTACCTGAGTACGCACATGTGAGTTCCAAGTAAAATCTTCTGAGTGGTCTTCAACCTTCCCTTTGGATTCATAATGCTACTTACATGTGTCTGCCTTTTTACTGCATTTTTACTTCAATACATTACTTGAATTTACCTGTTAATATTAATAATTAAATCTGAGGGTGTAATTAATCACATCATGTATGTGATGATAAGAATAAGAAAAATTAAATGAAAGAGGGTGATCCGCAGTCCTTACCACAGTCCCATGTGGTCTAGCCATTAGGATTACTGGTTTTCACCCAGGCGGCCCAGACTCCACTGGTGGTATGGGAAGTCTTCTTCTGGAGCAAGGGCTTCTCTGTTGAGGGTCAGCCAGTGTTTAGCAATAAACAATAATCAAACTGCTGAGTTCAAGAAGTAAAATTACATCAAAGTGAGACTTGGATAAGGTTGTCAGGGAACAGGTGAAGGTCTCACTGAGATTTGAACCAATATCACTGGATTCAAAGCCCTGAGTGCTAACCATTACACCATAGGTTCACATACAGCCAGTAACAATCGTGGTGGTTCTGCACATCAATCAATCTGTCAGATGCAAGCAAACTCCCTGGATGAGAACCCAAACAGCTCATCTGTGTTGGTCCTCTTTAAACTGAAGACCTAAATGTCCATGTTTTCTCCTGCTGTTCCTAAAGTGAGGTGCTTGATCCCTTTGTCATGTTTGGACCTGTATCTTGCTGATGGGGTGCTTTGTTTGGGATAATTGACTTTGTTAGCCTACAGTGAACATGTGTGGTTTAGGATCATGGTAGTTGAGGTGCCATGGTGTAATAGTTAGCGCTCTGTCTTTTGAGTCCAGCAATCATTTCCTGAAATGTCCTGTTAATGTGTTGCTTCTGCAGACTGGTGATCGTGGCAAATGCATTTTTGACACACATTTTCAAGGCGTAACACATTACCGGCAATAAAATGAGCCTGAAGTCTATTGGTTGAACTTGTCAGACATGACTTGCAAGTCTTAGTGAACACTGATGAAAAAAAGGCAGGACATTTTCTTTGATGTACTTTGTGGATAAATCTTTTTCTGATTTGTTTTCAAGCTTGTATGGAGAAAGGTGACCAAGAAAGCTTGATCAACTGTGCCGCGTGCACAGCGAGATACTCTTAAGCCATTCGCATGAGCCAGTCTGAAGGTTGCAGTGGTCCTCGTAGGTATAGTGGACAGTATCTCCGCCTGTCACGTGGAAGACCGGGGTTGACAGGGAGTTTGCTCTTTCCAAGACCGGCCATTTGGAGCAGCAGCAAATTAAGGAGTTTTCCCTGCTCTCTGACGCAGGCCAACATAAACCTCTGCATTGGCTGGGAATTTAACCGAGGTCAACTGCTTGGAAGGCAGCTATGCTCACCACTATACCACCAACACTACCGCAAGACCTCACATACCTGTTTGGCCAGTTAGCTCAGTCGGTTAAAGCATGGCGCTAATAATGCGATAGAGTAGAATTGAGGGCTCTGTGCAAAGTTTGGAATTCTGCGAAAAAATAGATTTTGTAAAATGTTTGTTGAAATGCATTGGACTGGATGAAGTCTGATCACAGAATCACAGCAATGTTTATGACAACTTTGATCTATAGTGGATTGAAAGAGATTTGCTGAAATGCGCTTACCTGGAAGAAGTCTGATCATCTGAAAAATCAAAGCAATTTTTGGTAGAAGGGCACACAATGCATGTGAGAAATAATATTAATCGACTCTAGCTGGCCTTCAGGATGTTCTTTCAGATTAAAGTTCTTGTCATGCACTGCTATCGTAGCGTGGCGTGGTTATAGAGAGATTTTGTAAAACATGTTTTACAAAACATATTTTACAAAATACGTAAGTATCTGTCCACCATGCTAACCTGAGGCTGTCTCAAGGGAATGGTTTAAGAGTATCTCACTGTGCCAGCACAGTGGATCACAAAAAACAGAATCTTGATTTGTTAAGAATTTTCAATTCAACCTTCACTGGTGAAGCCCCTCAGAGGTTTTCTTTATTTAATTGTTTTAAAGGTGCAGGAGTTACATTCCTACCAGCAAGTAACAATTTCCAAACTTAAGGTGGAAAAATCAAATAAGAAGCCAACGTCAGAGAGTAAGTAACAGGTCTCAAACTGAAAAGCCGTTTACAGATGAGATTTCTGTA
Organism: Hepsetus odoe; assembly: GCA_017165825.1. Classification (NCBI taxonomy): domain Eukaryota; kingdom Metazoa; phylum Chordata; class Actinopteri; order Characiformes; family Hepsetidae; genus Hepsetus; species Hepsetus odoe. Next base: position 3,983,983 of record CM029381.1, read on the forward strand.
AAATCAGAATGAAAATAAATGAGAGAATGAATGAGTGCTTCTTTCAGTGCAGATTTTCTCAGCATAATCACTTTATTCACCAATAAACAGAATTATATTCATTTCTTTACCATCTTTACTGACCTGTAATTATTTGTTTCTTCAGTCCCAAACCCACATCAACAGTGGACTAAAACACAAACCAGTTCATACTGCTTACAACAATCCTAATTTTATATCTTCATTCAGCACTAAAATAACCCGAGTTTAATCCGTTAATTACTGCATGAATGTTTCTCCATTAGTCCATTAACTGAACTAGTGTCTGTATTGAGCTTAAGATTCTGAAAAACATTACATTAAGTGTAAAATGTACATGTTCCCTTATTTAAGCTCACTGATTGTGGAAAAACTGTGACATTGCTGTTCCAGACGCTGCAGGTTAACATTAAAGTGATGAACTGAAGACACACAAGTTCTAACTTTTCAATAACATTACTGAAAAGTGTTAATAATTTCAGATGAAACAAGTCTAGTGATTTAGAGGGAAATGTAAAGTACTGGAGATTAAACTGGAGATTAAATTCGATCTTACTGTGTTTAATACAGTTGGAAGTTAAACTTACATTGGGGTCATTTTAGGACACACAGCAGAAAGAAAGGTAAATTCTCTCTACTGGATAAGAAAACCTACCCTTAAAAAACCAACCTAATAGTTCATACAAATGTTGTGCAACCTGTGTCTGCAGTTGTGCAAGTTTTAAAACTTTCCAAACCTGTAAACAACAGAAGAATAATGGAGAGAGGTGCAAAGAGCTGCTTTTGTTGCAGCTTTGCTCAGCACAATGATGAAGCACTAGGAGTTTAATAGTTCATGATAGAATCCCAGGAGCAGCGCTGGGGACTGTACCTTGCTCAAGGGCAACTCAGGGAAACCTGTTGGAATGGAATTCCAACCCACTACCTTCCAAACCTGGGGCCAGCTCCTTAACCACCTTACCAGTCTGCTTGTTTACCTCATTTGACCCCTGCATGTTTGTTTACTGCTATTCTTTTCTAATTTAAACGCCAGAACTTGCAGCAGCATCTTGTGTCTCTCCCTTTCTAAAGACTCACAGTAGAGTATTGAGCAGTGCTTCTCAGACTGGGAGCTGTGGTTCAGTAGCTCTTAAAATCAAGAAGCCTGAGACTTACAGATGCTGTTTTAGAGACAATCATATGTGATGATGAAGGCATATTCAAAAAGAGGCAAGTCGGCATTTGAAAATAGACCAGATATTGTTTTAATTTAAAAAAAATATATATATAATACACCATCTTAAAAGAAAAGTAAAAAAATGCACCTCTCTGAATTCTCTGAAATTTTAGTGAAAGTGACTATTTTTGTCATTGTGAAATACAGTATGATGGAAAATGTAAAAACTCTGTACTAATATTAAGATCACTCTTTTAGTAAAGAAGATTACTTTGTAACTGTGAGACAGTTCTTTGTAATACCTCTTTCATTCCTATGTAATCTGGTTTCTGGTTGAGTTAACGCAGCTATGTACAACAGCCACTTAGGCCAGAAGAGATTTATAAGTGTTTATAGTAGGTGGTAGATGGGCAAAGAAGGTAGATAAGAAGGTCATGCAGGGGTTGTTAGGTAAGAATGTCATGCAGGGAGGTTGTTAGATAAAGAAGATGATGCAAGTAACCCCATAAGGGGGCAATGGAATCTGGCAGATTGAAACCAGAGTCCAGTAACAAATGGAAGGGGAGAAACTCACAGACCAGAATATCTGCATGTAGGTTTCTGTGTTCAGGGCTCTTCCTCCAGCATTCTGAATGGAGTGCTGGACAAGGCCCTACTGCAATAGTAATAAAGCTTTCCTTAAGGTATTGATGCATCTGACTTGTTCTTGATAATTTTTTCTACAACAGATCTGCCGTTGTCGGCAGGATCCACGAGCGGTCGGCCCAGCAGTGACATCCACGACCATGGACTGATCACCTTGGGTTTCAAAGTCTACCCGACCCCTAACCTCAAAGTGCAGAGAAGAGGGGCTTGGCGTGGAGTCACTGGGACCTCCACCGCTGGAATCCATGAACTAGATTGATAAAACAGGTCTGTGACATTTTTAAATTAGGGTTTAAAAAGAAAAAGAAGGGTAAAAAAAAAAAGAAAAAGAAAAAGACGTCAAGGGGAGCTGCAATATCTGGTAGACTGGGAGGGTTACGGGCCCGAGGAACGGAGCTGGGTGAGGTCCAAGGACATCGTCGACCCCCAACTAAGGCTTGACTTCCATCATAACCATTCTAGCCGCCCAGCTCCCAAACCTAGAGGCCGACCCCCCCAACACAGCAGACCTCCACTGCACCCTCCAGACAGAGAGAATCCTGGAGCGCACCAGACCGGTCCGGATACCACCCCTGAAGGGGGGGTGATGTCAGGCCCACCGCCGTGTCCAGGCCAGGGGCGAGGGCTCCATTCCCAGAAAACTAACCAGAGTTTCACGCTCACCCTCACTTGTCACCGCTGATCACCTGCACCTGGGTAGAGGAGTATTTCAAGCCTGCCAGCCCGACCCAGCCTTGTCCGTTCACCGTCTTTTCTACATGTCTGCATCTGTTAGTCCTGTTTGTTTATGATTAAAACGTACCTTTGTGGAAGCTACGTCTTTGCGCCTTGATTCCGGTTTGAGACGATGAAGGAACCCTAAGTAATTTGGACGACTCCCTGCATAATGGAAGTTTGGCTTTAGAGCAAGACTGCAAATAGTCTGAGGTCTCAGTTAAAAAGTGAGCTTTATGTTAAACATAATCAGTACAATCATCTAAATGATGAGTGTTCCGAGAAAGACGTATGTAAGGGACATTATGAATCTTGTTGTAGAAAACAGTAAAACACGCCTCTAAATCTAGTGCCCTCAAAGTCTTTAGTTTTTAATGACGTCCCCAAAGTTGAGACTTGGAGGAACAGAGGGTTTGGAGCAGCCTGGGACGAGTTTAAACAGTAATAGTGGGGTTTTATCAGAAAGATGAGCTTCCCTTGAAGGAGGAAAACACTGATTTAAAGTTGTTCTGGGTCATTAAACTGTTGAGTCAGAAATGTTCACACAGAATTGTGGAAGTGAAAAACATCTGAAGTTTTTCATGTTGTAAAAGTTCCCTCAAGTTTATTTCACAAAACCTTCATGAACACACTGATTAAAGCCTGAAACACAGTCAGACTGTAGTTTAATGTTCAAACTAAAATATAAAAATAAAATGTGGTTCACATCCCAACCATTAAATTATACATTAACTTTGAGATATGATGTAATTCTACTTAAACTTAATTAAAGATATTATAAGTGGGATATTTATACATTAGTTAAGCAGCTAGTTAGCAAACAGAATTTATTGAAACAGGCTTTTATTTTGAAATAAAAAATAAGACCTGATTTATTTTGATTTAAGTTGAGCTAATTTTTAGAGAAGTCACACAAAGGCTGTGTCCCAAACCACACACATTATCATTTTCCACACTACATAACTAAATGAATTGATAATGGCTGTGTTCTCATTTTTACACTGTGGTAGAATGTAGTTTGGGACACAGCCTCGCCTTTACATTGATCTGTTTGGTTAGCACTAATGGGTATGTTTTTTTGTTTGTTTGTTTTTTTGACTTTTTGTAGTATTTTGTAAAGTGGAAGATTTACTAACCATAGAAAAATACATCTACATTTGAAGCACTATTCAGTCTGTCTACAGTAAACAGGTTGGAGCTGTAAGACGTTGTTGTTATAGATACTGTGAACTGATTGGTTGAAGTTTGAGCTGCTGATTGGCTGTTCAGAATGGTAAAAATGGCAAATATCTGATAAGTATTTAATAACTAATGTTATTGAAACATAAATCAAACAGTAAACATAATATCCTAAATGAAGTCTTGAATAAATGTTAATGGAGATTAATACATGCAGTAGATATTATTTCAGTGTCTATAATTCTATTTACAGACCTAATATGATGAGAATTGTGTCACGTGGCGGGGGGCGGGGCTCGCACACAGGATGCCCAGCGACCTCGCTGGCACCGGCGCGTTACAGATGCCCCTCCCCAAAGGCACCTACTCCGGGGCGCCAGATCCCCCCGAACCCAAAAAGAACAAAAAACCAAAAACCCAAAGAGACCCGAGAGAACTAAAAAAACCCAAAAAAAGACCCGAGAGAACTCGAGAACTCGAGAAACTCCGCCGCCTCCGCGGTGAAGCCGGAACCCCGTGAGTTCCTCCCAGAGCAGACACGCGAGCCGAAATCGCAGGCCCGCATCCGCAGCGCCTACGTGGGAGCCAGCTCCCGCGCCCCTCCGAACCCAAGGAACTCACGGTCCGCGACCTCCCCTTTCGGGGGACGGCATTGTAATGAAGTAGAATGACTCAGTGAGCAAACACGCAAGGGCCCGCGTCCTGCTCATTCATTCTGTCACGTGGCGGGGGGCGCTTCTGTCACGTGGCGGGGGGCGGGGCTCGCACATAGGATGCCCAGCGACCTCGCTGGCACCGGCGCGTTACAAATTGCTTTATTTCTAAAATATCATTTACATCTAAAGGTTTAGACTAATTAACTTTAATGAAACATATATTGAATTTTTGAGCTACTAAAATGTCCACATCAGGATAAAACCAACAAATTTCACTCTTTTAACATAAGAAAAGTAAATGTAGTTTATAAACACTTTCTCAAAATGTACAAACTCACACCTAAAGAGTAAAGAAGAATCTCCATCTGATGTGCACGTCACTGCTAAACAGAGATCATACCACTCCATTTTAGTAATGTAATCATTAATATTACTTAACAAGCAATTCAATTTAGTGCATTTCATTAATTAAGTTGTAATTTATAGAAGTAAAAATCCAGTAAAAAGGCAGACACGTGTAAGAAACATTGTGAGTCTTGGTGTATAAAGCAGTGATAATAAAGTAATATTAGGTGTAATTGCTCGTATTATTTATATTAAGTCACAGCTTTACAGCTGTAATAAATGTTCTCGAAATATTCTCGAAAAGCTATTAAAAACTGATTTAATTTGCAGGTTAGCTTATACATATGAAGATGAGGCAATTTGACATCCATGAAACTGTATTGTTACACTAACAAGTTGATTCTGTATCAAAATATAAACAAATGAGTGGCTTTAGATTTACTGTACACACATCATACTCGGACTGAAAATACTTGGATATTGTAACAGAAAATAGAGTGACATTTATTAGATTTGTGGACTTGATTTTGGAAATTTACATCTTAAAATTTGACTTATGCGCTCCAGGGAAAACAAGGAGCTGAATCTGCGATTTGGAGCCGCGTTGGTCGAACCCACTGGTAAGGCCGGTAAATGCAGGAAAATGTAAGCAAACACCTTTGCTTTTGCTGCAAATCAAACTCTGGTCAACTGCATGAAAGGCAGCTGTGCTCACCACTACACCACCAACGCTAACTCAAGGTGTTTTACTGACAGGAGTTACATGCATAAGTTAAGGTTTCCAAACAACAGGTTCATTTCAGACATGAGCTCTCTACAGAACAAGCCCATTTTCGTGGAATATGCAAATAATGATTTGGGCCAGTTGTGCAATGGATAACGTCTCTGACTACACATCAGAACATTGTAGGTTCTAGATGAAAATCCAGCTCACTTGCTCCGTAGCCTCGTTACATATTCAAAAGAAATGAAAGACTGTGTCCTTAAACACAGTCCCATGTGGTCTAGCCGTTAGGGTTACTGGTTTTCAACCAGGCGGCCCAGATTCCACTGGCGGTCTGGGAAGTCTCCTTCTGAGCAAGGGCCTCTCTGTTGAGGGTCGGCCAGTGTTTGCTTACATTTGGACTCAGACTGCTGGATTCAGAGTCCAGAGTGCTAACCATTGCACCATTGAACCACACGTACTCAAGGGGTAGCAACAAACTCAAAACTATCCTCAGTTATTTTCCCAATATCAACTTGTTGATCCAGCTGATGGATTTGTCAAACAAAAAACATAACCATGTGCTTCAAAGGAAACGAGGACTGCCTTAACCCAGGAACCAACTAGGAGCTTTTAAATCTTCAGTCCAACACTTCCCCAACTTGAGCTATTTTTGAGCACAGCACCAAAAACTACAAATTAACTGTAACACAGCAAACCAAGCCAGCATGGACCTAGTGCCACCAAGGTAGTGCTTCTGACTCCAGATCTGAACGTGGGGTCATACCTTCTTGTTTCTTTAACAGCAGAGAATGGTACTTTTTACCATTGACCTCAACACCTTTTCCACATTTCCCTGCGTTACTCAAAGTTGTTCCGATACAGCATCTCCAGCAAGCTTAATTTTAGCTTAGAGACAGGTGATTCATCCTAATTCCTTGGTGGGCCAGGGATGTACAAAGATCAAGCATTCCATTCTTCTTGTGGTACATGCTTATGTCGTCTTTGGAAAAATTTTCACGTATCCCCATCCTAGTTGCCAGCTTGTTGTGCCATTTGGTGATTAGCAACTCTCAAAACTGTGAAGCTACACTTTTCAGTTTAGTTAGTCCCACTGCAGCAATCACACATGTGCAGAGACTTCTTCCTGTCTCCAATTAGCCAGTTCTGTTCCAGAAAGTTAAGTTTGTCTGAGGTTTTTTAATGGGCTTAATTGGGTGTGTGTTTGTCCAAACAAATGACCACGCTCTGTCACATGAAAGTTGCAATTGCCGTTTGACCATGGCTTCGAAAAACGTAATAAATTTTGAGCGAGCAAGGTGCCGTCCCCGTCGGTTCGCTCCTCCCTGCGATGGGCTGACAACCTGTCCAGGGTGTGTCCCCCGTCCTTCGCCCTGTGTAAGCTGGGATGGACTCCAGCAGCCCCCCGTGACCCTACTTAGGACAAGCGGCCTAGAAAATGACTGACTGACATATACTGGCCAACGTGTAAAGCCCTACAAACATTTTGTGAGAGCTATTCATATAGCACAAAGGCCACCTTTCAAAAAAGTCTCAGAGACCAGGCAAAACTTAATTAGTCTCGGCAAGCGCAAAATTCGTGCAAACTCCCCATTGGGAAATTGAAGCCTGGTTTTCCTTGTGACAGGCTGAGATACTGTCCACTATACTAACTAGGACTGCTGCAATTCTGAGGCCAGCTCAGGGTTAAGGGTATTAAGGATATTAAGGGTATCACGCTTTCTTAGACATCTTTCTCCATACAAGCTTGAAAACAAATCAGAAAAAGATTTATCCACAAAGTACATCAAAGAAAATGTGCTGCCTTTTTTCCATCGGTATTCACTAAGACTTGCAAATCATGTCAGACGAGAAGTTCAGCTATTAGACTTTGGTCACGCTTCTATAGAGGTAGCTAAAGCAACTTTCTGTGGATGCCATGACACAGCTTTCACTACACCATTGGCCCATACAGTGATCAAACCCATGACCTTTGCATTATTAGTGGCACACTCCAACCAACTGAGCTAACCAGCCAAACAGTTAGCTGTGCCAGCCACAGCCGAGCCACACTATGGTGGTTCCTGACTAAACCGTACAAAGGACACGTTGGCGTTAAGGGAACTGTCTTGCAAAATGGCAAGATTTAGAGTTTGAGCACATTCTTTTGCAAGGACAGTGCTTTCAACAACGTTTGGCAACGTTTATAGGTCACTTGCCATCTGTTTAAGCCAAAAGCATTTTAAAAGTTCCATCACATTTCTGCCCAGTTTGGGAGTGAGGAGCTTTCGTGTGTAAAGGCAACATGAAAACGACAAAGTGCAGAAACGCCAGACTGCCACCGCATCAAAGAGAAAAATGGGCTCGTTCTGTAGAGAGCTCAGGTAGGATTGAAAGTTTTCATGGTATGAAGTGAACCTGTTGTTTGCAAACATTCACTTATGCATGTAACTTCAGTCAGCTAAAGCCCTTGTGGTAGCGTTGGTGGTATAGTGGTGAGCATAGCTGCCTTCCAAGCAGTTGACCTGGGTTCGGTTCTGGGTCCTGAGAACAGGGAAAACGCCTCAATTTGATGCTGCTCCAAATGGCGCAAAATGCAAGCAAACTCCCTGTTGGGGAATCAAACCCCAGTTTTCTGCGTGACAGGCAGAGATGGTGCCCACTATAGTGATGAGGAGCCCCAAGGCTGGCTCATGGGAATGGCTTAAGAGTATCTCGCTGTGCACACAGCACAGTTGATCATGCTTGCTTGAAAGTGAAAGTTTAAGAAAGAAATTTGCCTTTCTGGAGGTTGTGGAGGTTCTAACTATATCCATCCATGTTGTCCCAAACGGGGTCGCGGTGGAGTGCTGGTGTCCAACCCAGCGCACACAGGGCGAGGACGGGGGACGCACCCTGGACAGGTCGCCAGCCTATTGCAGTATAAGTATATCATGTTCAGTAATGTGTTGTTGTTTTTTGGTGTAAGGCAGAGAAACAATCAGGTCTAAATGTCTTACATATGGTACATGTGTGTGTGAAGGACGAAGAGATAAGTGAGAGAAGCCAGGCAGGGACTTAGACAAAGCAACTTGAAGGTTTACGGGAACTTTAAGATGGAGAAGAGGGGGGCCTGTGGCCCAGACTGTGTATAAAACCTCTGATCTTTTGTGTTCGTGGCTTCCTCTTGTACTCTCAGTAGAGTGTAGTCACTGCAGTGATTATTAAACTCTTTATTACACTAACAGAGTCTCTGACTTGTTCTTTGGGTAAATTTTACCGCAACAGTTAGCGAGCCAGCCAGGAGTCCATGAGCGGTTGACCCAGGACTGACATCCAGGGCCGAGGACTGATAATCTCTGGACTCAAATTTTATACCCGACCCCGAACCTCCAACTGCAGAGAAGAGGAGCTTGGCATGGAGTCACTGGGAGCTCTGTTGATGGACTCCACGAACTAGAATAGCGGAACGGTCAGTGTGTACCTTTTCTTTTCCCCCTAATTTTTCTGCTTTCTACCCTCATCTTTGGGTTGATTTAACAAGTATCCTAACTTAAATATTTGGGGTGATTGAGAATTAGAATCCTCTGGCTGTGGGGTACCATAGGGGTGGTACGCAGTGACCTAAGGAGGATCTTAGGTGGGGACCTAGACCTAAAATAGGGAGAGAAGTGAATTTGGGGATTGGTCCAACTCTTTCAAGGTAAGGTTGAGAGTGATACAAGTTTCACAAAACTGGGTCTCAAAGACAGTGTGTCCAACCCAGAACTGGGTTTCCACCAGATCTATTTCTGATTTCTTCTATTTTATTATTTTAATAAGGTTCTTAGTCACTTTAGCTTTTTTATGTAAAAACTGTGTCAGTTATTGTGTTTACAAAGTCAGCAGTCAGGTTTGTTTGGCCTGTTGTTTCGAATACACAGGCAGTGGTGGCCTGGTGGTTGGCGTGTTGGCTGCATGATTGGAGGATCGGGGGTTCAAACCCTTTCTCGACAGGTTGCCCTGAGGTTTGACCAATAAAGATGTTGGGCTTGGTCTTTACTCTGCGGCATCTTTATGTAGATCGAAGGTCCCGTGACGAGAGCTCCGGCTCCTGGATCTGACAGGCACACTCAATCAATCACAGAGTGACATCCGCTCTACAGACTGAAGAAATTCACAGGTTTTGTTCCAAACGTGTTTTAAATATAATGTTTACATAGTTTGTCATCTTGCCATCTTGCTATTGTTTTCAACAACGACACATTTTATAAATGAATGAACCTCTTTGCATCTTTTTTTTCATCCTATATTTAATGTCCACTAGATCTGTCTAGATTCCCATCTACCACACAGGCAGTCTCTGTTGCTCCAATCTCAGCCATTCTGTGGAATATTCCCCTGAATCTGGGCTGCGGCCACGTGTTTATACATCTCTTCCCAGACTTCCTCAGTCCCATCTCCCATCACTCCCATCCTTCCCACACCTCTTGGTCACTATTACTCTAAAGCCCAAACTTCCAGCACAGAAATATGTTAACATTTGCATTCACTTACCATATGAAGAGTGCTCTGACTCTAGTCCAGTAAGTTGCAATATGAATGTTTTTACAATGTTTGCAAAACCTCTAAAATTTCCTAATTCATTGCACTAAAACAATATTTCCTTGGTGAATCATTTTATTCTGTGATATTAAAGCACTTTTACAACATTACACACAACAAACTGGATTATCTGTCCAACCATCCACCTGTCTGTTTATCCATTCTTGCCATCCTAACCTGGGGCGGTTGGGGACAGGCACATGGAAGGTGGAGAAATATCCAGACAGATCAGCAAATTATTTTTGAAAGCTTTTAATAAGCTTTCAGTTTCTAAATAAATGTGTCAATGTGAGAACGTTAGACTTAACAATGTGGCAGTTTTTTGTAATAGTAGTTTGATGGCTTTAAGTAACAGGAATTTATTTATATATTTAATGAATAAATGAGACCTGTTATTTTATAT
>CM029381.1:3994864-4024864 GCA_017165825.1 Hepsetus odoe
AGCATAGCAGTGAAAACTGAGGCCATGGTTTCTAATAATATGACCGAGAGGGAGAATATAAATTATGAATAACATGGGTCCAAGAACAGATGTTATGGAGGCGGATGAATTGCTGTCTGTCAGTGAGATAAGATGAGAACCAAGAAAGAACGGCACCAGAGAGCCCAATGGCTGAAAGGCGGGAAAGAAGGATCTTATGATTGACAGTGTCAAAGGCAGAGCTTAGATCCAAGAGAAGGAGGATACTGAGGGAACCAGAGTCAGCACTGAGTAGAAGGTCGTTGGTGACCCTTAGCAGGGCAGTCTCGGTGCTGTGGAATGGACGGAAACCTGACTGAAACAGCTCATATAGATTGTTAATTATTAGATGTTCCTGCAGCTGAGCAGCTACAACCCTTTCAAGGAGCTTTGAAATAAAAGGTAGATTAGAAATAGGTCTGTAGCTGCTCAGATTGCTGGGATCCAAAGTGTTATTTTTCAGGCCCAGAGGAACAACGCCAGAGGAGAGTGAACAGTTTATGAGATGGGAGATGGAGGCAGAGATGGCAGACAAGCAGGATTTAGGAAGAGAAGTAGGTGCTGGATCCAGGACGGAGGTGGAAGAACTGATTTTCCTAATTAATTCAGTAACAGAGTTTGAGTTTGTAAGAGTGAACTTGGTGAAGGGTTGTACTGGGGTTTCTAGGAGAGAGTTACAAGATGGTGGAGGGGTACCAGTGAAAGGTTTATATATCAGATCGATTTTGTTTTGAAAAAAATGAAGAAAGGACTTACATGAGTGAGAACCTGAGAGAGAAGGTACTGGGGCTGAAGAAGTTTACTCACACTAGTGAACAGGGCCTTGAGCTTCCAGCTGCTGCTGTTGATGATGGAGGAGAGGTACCGAGAGCGAGCAGTATTAAGGGCAGATCGATATTTTAGCATGTGATCAACATACAGCTGAGAGAGCACCGTGAGACCTGATTTCTTCTACAGCCGTTCAAGTCGCCTCCCAGCAGCTTTCATGGAGCTCAGTTCAGGGGTGAACCACGGAGAGGAGTGAGAGGAGGGTACAGCCCTGATTTTGACTGGAGCAAACTGATCTAAAACAGCAGAAATGGAGCGGTTGTATAAATTCAGAATGGCATCAGGACAGGAGAGGTTTAAGAAATTTGAAAGAGGAGATGTAAGCAGGTCAGAGGTGAACCCATGAATGTCAACAGAGTTCAAATTTCTATATGAAATTGTAGATTTTTTACATAGATTATCTAAGGTTAGTTCAAAAGCTAATTAGATACAATAGTGATCAGAAATACCAACAGAAGAACAGTTTACAGAAGCATTTTTAAGTCCAGATGAACAGATCAGATCCAGTATGTGTCCACGTGTATGTGTGGGAAAGTTCACATGCTGAGTGAGATGGAAACATTCAAGAAGGGCCAAAAGTTCTGAAGTAGTTGGAGAGACGGTGTCTACATGAATGTTAAAGTCACCGAGCAGGATGATGTTTTCAGACAGGGCACAGGTAAGTGTGAGAAGTTCACTGAAGTCCGAGAAGAACAGAGAAAGAGACGTAGAAGGTGGTCGATAAATCAAAATTACAACAAGTGGTTTAGTACTGACAGTTCTGAACACAAGATATTCAAAAGAGGAGATATCATGGAAGTCCAGAACTTTAACTTGCACCCCATCCTGAACGACTGCAGCCAGGCCTCCACCTCGGCCCTTTCCACGGGGCTTACACAGGTAGCTGTAGCCTGCAGGAGTGAGCTTGTTCAGTTCCAGAAAGTCTTTGCCTGGTTGCCATGTTTCAGTCAGTAAAAGCATGTCCAGTTTTTTATCCAATATCAGTTCTCTAAGTATGAGAGCTTTGTCAGTCAGAGAGCGGATGTTTAAGAGTGCTAAACTTGTGCTTGTTATCACGGGATGATGTTCAGAGTCAGGGTGGTTGGTGTCCATGTTCAGAGTTCTCAGGTGATTAGAGTTGACTCCACGGTGAGATGGAGTAGAGAGCAGGCGGTGACGGTCAGGCCGGGAGGACCAGATTGAAAGGATTGCAGAGGGAGAAGTGTGATGAATGAAGTGGTGAATTCAGGAGGCGCGGTGAACATAACGGGGACGACGGGCGATTCCGAGCGCTTGGCAGAGGCCGTATGAGCTCGAGTCCAAGCGAGCCGGACTGTTCCAGTCCCGGAGCTGAGACGGCGTGTATTCAAACCCCACTGATTAACCAGCCAGACACCAAACATCCAGAGCAAAACGCCTGGCTGATCAGATCCGTAAACGACCAGAGCACAGAACCACACACACCTCACTGTTCACGTTAGCCAGAACCCCGCAACCCTCACCCACCAGTAGTGTTGAGACGGCCGTTTAGTAGCGTTAAGAAGGCAGACCGGCCATAAAGAACTGGACGAACAGAGAAGGAGAGCGTGGAGACTCACTCACCAGCTCTGAGCAGGTGCAGGGTGAGCAGGGAGAGGACTCGCAGAGCAGGGCTGAGACGGGGACGTGGGTCTGGGTCGCTACTCAGAACACGGAGTTTACACACGATGAATGTCCGGATAGTCCACAGAAGGCTGACGCTGGAGCAAGAAGTAAATCCAGCGCAATCCAAACAGTAGCGCGGGAAAAGTTGATGTAGTGTCCAAACGCTGAGCAAAGTCAGATGAAAATCATCATAGCAACTCACAGACACAGAATGAGAAATATTGGGATACAGGGCTGAGAAAAGAGACTAAACAAACAAACTTTCCAATGGAAAGCGGCAGCCAGACGCGCGCAGCAGTACTCCCACCGGATCTTTCATGTTTAGTGGATTGCATATTCATAATAAGTGGAGACAGCTTTTGTTTGATTGATTGATTGTCGACCCTGTTGATTGTATCAAACATAAAGCTCACTTTTAATCTCTCTTTGTGCACACAGGTCAATCACAGACACATAAGCCTTTGAGTTTTATTTAAAATCATTTGTTTTAAAACATTAAACATGAAATACAGATCTTTCATTCATTACTTATCTGCTGTTTCATCCCAGAATCTGAGACCACAGACTAGTTACAACCATCATCTGCCGCTTGTCCCAAACAGGGTCGGGGGGGAGTGCTGGTGTCCAACCCAGCACACACAGGGCGAGGACGGGGGACGCACCCTGGACAGGTCGCCAGCCCATCGCAGGGAGGAGCAGGACGGGGACGGCACCTTGCTCAAGGGTACCTCAGGGCAACCCATTGGGAAGGGGTTCGAACCCCCAATCCTCCAATCACAGGGCCAACACCCTAACCACTAGGCCACCACTGCCCCGCTAGACTAGTTACAGTCTTGCTATAAATCCAGGCTCTCTGTTCTGCTGAGAGAACTGAAGTGGTTCTGGGGATCAGTATTTTAGATAAAAGATTTCACTTTTAGTTCTATACTATGAACACTAAACTAACCTGACATATTTTATAAAATAAATAATAAATTAAATGTATTAAATATTGTCAAATCAGGAGAATAAATCTAAAATATGCACTGAAATAAATCATAAAACACCTAGTTTATAAATATTACAGAAAAGTAATTAATATTTACAGAAAAAATGTTTGATACAATTAGAAAATTATTTTCTTAATGCCTGAATATTTTTCAAGACTAAACATCAAAAATAACTTATATTGTATCTTAAACTTCACATTTGATTTTAATGATTAAGTCACATTGCTACAAACAAAAACATATTAATACATATAATATCACTACTTAATGCATATATTATTTTTATATATTTGTTTGTTAATATTAATGTTTTTTTAAATAATCCTTTCAGCACCAAATTGTTTGTAAAATAATACATATTTTAGAAATGTATAGTTTATAATGTCTAAAATCCAACATATGCTCCATTTAGACTGATTAATGTAATGATTTTGGACATTAATAACTTTAAAATGCTGCAGTCAAGCACATCATAATATTAATAAATACAATTAAGTCGAGTCAGGTTTATTTCTATATCATTTTAAAAAACGTGTCTCCAATCAGCTTTGCAGAATCCGGGTCCGAGCCCCTAGTGAGGAGCCAAAGGCGACAGAGGCAAGAAAAAACTCCCTCAAACTGGAGGAAGAAACCTTGGGAGGAACCAAGACTCAAAAGGGGAACCCATCCTCCTCTGGTCGACACTGGATAATCAAGAAAAGGAAGAGAAGTTTATAAATGAACAGATTTGAGCATAAGGGCCATTAGAGCCCTTAAACTGGGAAATAAATTAGCTAAATTAACTGATATCTGTTCATTTTATCAAATGAATTAAGGCTCTCATCATTTAAAAATGTTAATTTTATTTGGTCTTAAACTTATTTTACAGTTGAATAATCACATCTTTTTTTATATAAATCACATCTTATACTGTTGTGAATAAACTACCTAGTCTAACCTACTGAAGTACCTTTTAACAAGAAAGAAGCAGAGAGAGAGAGAGAGAGAGAGAGAGAGAGAGAGAGAGAGAGAGAGAGAGAGAGAGAACCTGCAAAGAGAACATAAATGTATGAATTAAACAGGTGTGTAAACTAGTTTGTGTAAGTTTGAACAATTCTATTTAATCTTGATGTTGTTCTGTTAGTCAAAACTATTCAATTAACTAAATCTTAAAAACATCAGAATAAGCAGTAAAAGGATATAAAGTTCATGTGCTTCATGTGGTTCAGTTGAATCCTGGAGGTGGTCTTAGTGGTCTGCTTGCAGGTGGAGGAGTCACTGGAGTCTCCAGGATGAAGGTGTTGCTGGATTCAGAAGAACGGACACACCCATCCTCATCAATGGAGACTACATTGTGTGTCCTGGACGCCTTGGTTTGCTGCCAAGAACCAACAAAAACATTAAAATCTCTTCGATAAAATACATCAAGATATTAAGATGCTCAGAATTTAGCAGATGCTCTTATCCAGAGCGACTTCCATGTCATAATTTCAGGGACAGTCCCCTTGGAGCAACTCAGGGTTAAGGGTCTTGCCCAGGGACCCAATGGTGGGATTCAAATCTGGGACCCCTTGAACCATAGGGCCACAGGCATGTACCCTACCACTAGACCACCACACAGTACAGATGTACTAAATCCTACACTCACCAACAATCATTTTTAAAACCTAGCCTAAAACACCAGCCTTCTTAAAACAAAGTTTAAAGTCTGTTTTATTTACAGCTGCATCTTTAACTCAGATCTTGATCCTCAGTAAGCTCACCTCTGTGAACAGGTTGGAACACTCATTGGAGAGCACCCACCAATGCTCGCTCTCCAAGCCGCTGTACAGACTTGTGCTGCAGCTTCACCTCCACCTGCTGTTCAGGCAGAGAGAGAGGGATCATTAACTGTGATGTTCCTTGTAGAAAGAAAACAATATGTCCACTGTTACAAACCTGATGTCCTCCAGAAAAGCACTGCTCCATGGTGTAAGCGTGCATCCTGTTGGCGCGCTGGAGGTTCCCACAGAACTCCTGTTGGACCAGAGCAAAGTCAGAACCACTTCAGGAAACGCTGGAATATTCTACTGAACACAAAGGCTGGAGAAAGTGGAGAGCTCAGCATATTTCCTCAAAAACATCAGTGTTGAAGCTCTGAGAGAACTGAGTCTCACCCTGAACGGGACCAGGGGTCTGTCCCACAGCTGCCTGGAGGTCACTTCACTGTCCAGTACAATGATGTCCTACAGAGGAAAGTATGATTATTGTAAAGTATGAAATAAGGAACGAGTCTGAATTCCCTTCTGAGAGACACACAGAGCGATGTTCAGTACCTCACAGCTGTTGTCCGTGTTGTTGGTCGACGGGGCAGCAAACTGCTGTAGTTCTGTGTTCAGTAAAAGATCAGAATGAACACATTCATTGATGATCCTGTCACTGCAGAATGATTTTACACTCACAATACAGTCAGAAGGAGAACTGCTTTTCATCTGGGTTCAATAAAGGCAACCACTCACAACAGCCTTCATTTACATATCATATCTGCCTTAAAGGCACAGTAACAAAAACAGCCTCATAAAGAGAGGAAAAATGTTTTGATCAAATACATTTTGGTACATAAAGCACATTAAACATAATGAACGAATAACTTTTGAAATAAAATGGGGAATTTGGGTCTTTTTTGGAGGAATCTGTCGGTTCTCTTTAATGCTGGGTTCTAGTAGCGGTTCCTCTACAGGGAACCAGACTCCTGACAAAACTGACGGAGATTAAAAAAGTCAGACATTATTCAAGAAATCAAAAAGAAATGAAGAGAAATGAACACGAACATAAACAACTAAGGCAGGACCGCATGTTGCCATGACAACACAAAATCGGCAAGCGCCATAGCAACCACTAAACACAACAACTCTCACAAACTGAGAATGAAAATACTCCAATAAATATCTTCATATAAATGTAGGTGAGTGTTTGTAGGTTTCTCACAGCAGTAACTTCATCTGAGTCTAAAGACCAAACTCTCAGAAAAGCTGTTTGAAGTTCAGCGCCGCTCACTGGCCGACAGGCGTCATTACATCAACACAGTAACGTTCACCTGAAACTGAGACACTGAACACACACAGCCAACATGCTGATGCTCTTCTCTCCTTTCACACATCTGATCAGCTCAGAACAGCAAAGCTGGACCGCAGTGGAAGTTACTGACCGTCCAAGTGCTCCGTCTGGACTGCAGCGTCTCCTGAGCTCGTCTGCTCCAGCCTGAGCCTCCTGTGGAGGAGAAAAGAGCTTCAGCTGCAGCTGCAGTGGAGCTCAAATAAAGCAGCGGCCGCAGCCTGAAGCGGAGAGAAAACAGAGAGAACTCCACTGATGAAGTGATGAAGATCGGGATCAAATCTCTGGAGAGTAAAGTGCACATCTGTCTCTGTGTGAAGTCGGTGAACGACTGAAGGAATCTGCTGACATTCTATGGAACTCTTCAAAGTTCTGTTTCAGCTCCTTCACCATGGAGATGAACTTTGAACCCAAATGAGTTTAGAATCCAAGAATCCAAGTGCCCTGAAAAGCATCTCCATCCATGAGAAGAACACACTGAACACATTAGTGCTTTTATCACAGCAGAGCTGAGAACTGTAGGGCAGTAGCACTAAGCATTAAGACTCTCCAGGGTTTATCTTAGGCTTGGGTTTAGATACTGGGTTGCAGTTAAAGCTCCTGGTAGGATTAAGTTTAATCTTAGATGTTTAATTTATCTTAAAGTTGAGCAGCTTTTATTCGATATTCAGATGAATTTAATTTAAAGACTGTGCATCTACAAACATCTACAGTCATCGTCTAAAAAAATCCAATTTAAAACTAAAACAAAGTGAATGTTCTGTTACCCCTGATTCTGGGTTCCTGGACCATCAGCTCCACTCTTGTCCTAGAGTACGTCCCTGTACTTGTAGTGGAGGACTGCTGCAGCTCAGTGAACCAGCACAGGTTCTGCAGAGGGTGAGAGAGACGGAGCGTTAGTGCAGCAGTTACACCAGCTCAGAGCAGCTGCTCCAGCTCTCCACACCCAGAGGACAGTCCCACAGAGACTCTCTAGATGAGCACCTCGTCTCTGGAAGGAGTCCCACAAGAGTAAACCTCTTTATACTTTCTGTACGGGTGTGTGTGTCTGAAAGCCTCAGGGTTCAGGTCAGAAGAACATCTCTCTTACTTGCTCTTTTATACAGATTTTATTATTATTTTTTTAAAATAGAAAACTACAAAAGATTTCTGTAGAATTTCCCAGTTTTTATGCAATAGAGTAAAGATTTGTGAATTTAGCAGATGTTCTCATCCAGGGCAGCTTCCATGTCTGGACTATAGGGACAGGCTCCCTGAAGAGACTCGGGTTCAGGGGTTCAGGAACGCAGTGCTGGTGGTGCTGAAGGTGAGATTCACACCTGATCCACAGGTCCGTAGGCAAGTGTCCACTAAACCACTGTCACCGCTGATGACGGCGTTACGGGTTGTTGTTGTTGTTCTTCTTCTATTATTATTATTATTGTTGTTGTTGTTGTTATTATTATTTTTTTATATATATATTTTTTTTTATTCAACAACATTTATAGGCTTAATGGGTTCACACCATGTGCACAGTGTGTCTGTTTACTGTGTGTATTTGTATTTTGTGATACTTTTGTTTTAGGGAGTCACAAACACTCTGACCTGACACAAGTGTAAATCACTTGATAAATTTACATAAAAGTAGAGTAAATAAAAAAGCAGCAGATTTTTATGTTCATTGTTATTGAAAATAATTTATTAAATATTTAAAAAAGGATTTTGTATTTGGATAATGTATTAATTACATTAGTGTCACAAACACACACACACACACTGTAACGATCCTGCGCCAGTAGAGGGCGCCCTGCTCTGATTGTCCACACCTGGGCATTGGGTGCTAGGTGTGCCTCATCGGGGGCTGGCGTTATAAGCCCCAGCGAATCAGAGCAGGGTGCTGGTCATTCTGTGTGCACCCTTTGTGATTATTTCTGTTATATTTTACACTTGTTACATTTGTTATGTTTAGTTTTGAGTTCTGTGCACGTTGCCCATCATTAAATTCCAGTACGAAGCTCTCGGCTCTGCGTTGGTGTCCAGCCCTCAACACCACATCGTGACAGAAATGACCAGCCGCCATAAATGGACGTCGCAAGCCGAGAGTTCCGTGGGGATGTCCGTGAAGGATCACCGGACCTTCCAAGTGCTGGAGGCTGGGGGAATAGGGGATGAGCGGCATCCGCTCCCCTCCTGGGATTGGCCGATGTTGTGCCTGTTCCAGCTCCAGCAACCAGGAGGGCTGCGGAGCTGGCTCCGGCGTTAACTCCTGGAGAAGTGCCAATGCCGGCTCACTTGTCAGCACAAGGTGGGACGCAAGGGACATCTGCCATCATCGCGGAGGAGGCGGGGCTTTAGGGACGAGGTCAAAGTCCACCAGAGGAGGCGGGGTTTCGAGGGGCTGCGTCCAATCCAGACCGCTGGAGAGAGAGCGGGGTTTCAGGGGCCACAGCCGAACCCGCCAGGAAGACCGCGGTGAGAGCGGAGCGTTCGTTTGGACTTTGTTTGGACTTTTTGTTGAACGTTTGTGTAACCTCTCTCCATTCGGGGGATCCTGCTGCGGATGAAGCAGGGTCTGGCGCCCAGGGAGTAGGCGCCTTTGGGTGCCAGGTTTGCCTCATCGGGGGCTGGCGTTATAAGCCCCAGTGAATCAGAGCAGGGTGCTGGTCATTCTGTGTGCGCACTGTGTGATTATTCATGTTATGTTTTACACTCGTTATATTTAGTTTTGAGTTCTGTGCATGTTATCCGTCATTAAATTCCAGTATGAAGCTCTTGGCTCTGCGTTGGTGTCCAGTTTACAACACCACATCGTGACACACACACACACACACACACACACACACACACACACACACACACACACACACACACACACACACACACAATCACATTAAACAGCTCATCACACACCGGTGTTGTATGGTGAAGTCTTTAAGATCAGTTCAGGTGTTGTGTAAGACGGGGAACTAGAGGGAGCCAAACCGCTGTTGGGAGACCTGCCAATCAGGCATGGTGATCAACTGTGATTCAGTTCACCTGTGCTTTGGCTTATTTAAAGGGAGAGAAACCGAGTTGCTGGGTTGTTGTTTGACTCAGACGGTAATTTGGTAAAGAGCCCTGGGGGCTCTCTCGGCTCTCTCTCGCGCTTTGTGTTTGCGTCAGTTCAGCACCCTCAAGCCTCGGCTTGTTGTGCTGACTGACGCTGCACCTTCCCTTCTGAGTTTCTCATTTTTCTCCAACGTTCAAGCTCAAACGCTCAAGCTGTTTTGAGCATTTTGTTTTTCCCCCTGTTTTGAGCATTTTGTTTTTTAGTCGTTTTTGGGCTTTTTGTTTTCTACCTGTTTTTGGGTACTGGCAGCTTCAGGCACTGCATTTGGGTCCAAACCCTGTGTGGCTCCCTGCGTTCAGAGTGGGTCACACCGTTACATGTTGTTTGATTGGACTTTAGTCTCTGTGTGTTGTTGGGAGTGTTGGCCCTTTGACGAACTCCTGCTGTGACAGAAATGTGCTCCAACCTGTTTTCACTTTTTAAAGGAAGTTTATCATTCACTCTTCACCTCCGAGTGGAGAAATTGGAGTGTGCGTCCGGGTGTGTGATATCACCCTGCAGTGAGACGCTCCAGTCCTGAAGCAGAGACGGGGAGAGATGCAGAGATGTGAGGACGTGTTTCTGAGCTGATTAACCGAAGACTTGTCTGAGAGAAGACTGATCTCAGAAGCAGGTAACGCTGCTCTCGGGGTTTTAGTGATCTCATTACTGTCGTTACTGCTGCTGGATTTACTGTCAGTGAGAAACACTCTCAGGTTAGAGGTGAAGTTCACACTTTAGTCATGTGATCCACTAGAGCGAGCTGTTCTGTCCTGTTTAAACTAATGATGGAATTCTTTCTTTCTTGATTTAATGTGTCACTCTCTTTTCTTTGTGTGTGTGTGTGTGTGTGTGTGTGTGTGTACGTTAGACTACGAGTCCTTATTCTGAGTTAGTGTTTCATTTTAATCTGCACTTCTCCTTAGAGATCAGTGAACTACATTTCTCTGTATGGATCTCACAGAACTACAGACAGCCTTCATCACTTACCTGCACGTTATGATAAAGGTCATACCTGATGATGTGATTTAGTAATGAAACTGATTTATATTCTGAGCTTGGTCAGTGGTTTAGAGCTAATGCTGTGTTTGAGTCTGGTTTAGTAAAGATCACTTAATTCTTAAGTTGTTAGTAAGAGATCCTGTGACAAACACATTTTTAACTCCTCACGTGAATGAAAGACTGAAATGTGGCCAAATGTGATTTCTCTTTCTAAAGAAAAGTCTGGTGTCACATTATTGTATACCTGACTGATCTTAGAAACAGGTAACACTGCTCTCAGGGTTTTAATGAAGGCATTACTGTTATTGCTGCTGGATTTACTGTCAGTGAGAAACACTCTCAGTGAAAGAAAAAGAAAGTGAAATTGACTACCCATCATTGTGAAACGCAGCACAACGCAATGAAATTCAACCTCTGCGTTTAACCCACACACAAACTTGCAGCAGGGGACAGCTATTGAAAGCACCCGGGGAGCAGTGACAGGGACAGTGCCTGCAACCTACTGGTGTGGGAATTGAACCCACAATCTTCCTATCCAGGGCCTTGTCCCTAAACACTTTTCCTGTTCTGACTGTTAAATTCCTTTTTTCTTAATGTAATATTTAATTTTTTCTATTACTGGATATTTTTATACGTTAGTCTTCTCTCCTTTTTACTTTCGCCTGCTCCTATTTAGGGGTTGCTGCAGTGGATTAACCAGCTCCATATCTTATGGTCCTCTGCACCTTCCTGCTTCAAACCAACCAACTGCATGTTCTCTCACCACGTCCATAAACAACCTCTTTGGTCTCCTCTTCAACATCCTCCTTCCAATTTAATCCTCGTCTCTCCTCTTGATATGTCCAATACAACCTAGCTTCTCTAACTTTTTCTCCAAGATGTTCTCTTTGTTGGCGTCACGACGGACAGGATTGACTTGAGGAACGGACAGGAAATGCAACTGGAAAACAACACGGTTGACCAAGAGTCAGGAATGGAAGTGCTGACTCTTGACAGAGATAAGGCCTCCTACTGTCTTAATCTGCTGCTGAGTTGAGGATAACTGCTGGTGTATAAAGTGAACTCCCTCCTCTTCAAGATCAATCTGGAAAGGAGTCTGTGGTGAAGATTTAAGCAATCTTGCAAGAAATTTCCAGTAACGTAAAATTCATGAAATTGTCATAATGTGGGGAAAGAAGAAATCAACAAATACTGATGTGGTGGTGACCAAAGACAGAGGATGGAGGGAACGGATGAACAGAGGGACCAAACTGCTTTCCCAGTTTCGAGGAGGAGAGCAACAGCGTTCACTGCAGCGGTGGAGGACTACCCTACCTTTATTGCAGCCAGTGCACCGAAAAGAGTCTTCACGCCAGCTGTTCTTCACGCAAGCAACCTCCTGCTAAACGCCCGTGTGAATATCATCCCAGTTGGCACAACACTATAACTAGGCTCCAATCAGCACCTGATTGTTCCAGTGGGTAATTGCACTTTACCAGCCACGCTAATTCCAGCGACCATGCCCATAACACATCCACTTAATCAGTCTTCTCAGAACTTGCAGCCTGTGTATGAAGACGAGAAATGTCACACCTCAGATGACGAAACAATAGTCATGACAAGCGAGAAGGACAGAGACCGGAGGCGGAGCACGCACCGGGTAATGAACTCTTCCCCTCCTAACCACAAGGAATCTCCTGTATTTAGCTCTTTTTCAGGTGGTGACCAGACAAGGCTCTCGAGCCAATCAGATGAGTCCTCCAGAGGCCCCACTACAGAGTCAGAGAGACAGGTGACCGAGGAAACATGGGACAGCAGAAAGACACCGAAAGAATGTATGGCTAAACACAAATACCAAAGGGACTTGGTTACGAAGATATGGACTGAGATTCTGGGATAGCCCTCACCACCGCCAGGACCCCTGAACATTACTGGCCAGAGGCCCCTTTTTGTTGAAATTTGGGTGTTTGTGGGCCTGGCCGGGTGCCCCATAAAGGGGACTGTTTCGGTTTAACTGGGTTTTTGTTTGGCCTCACCCCCCCGAGGTCCGGATCGAGGTTGTTTTGACACCTCGGGAGTTGCGTTTTTTGGGGGGGGCTACTGTCGTGATCTGTCGTGCCTGTGGTTCAGGCCGGGCATGACAGATGGCGCTCTGTTCTGACTGCGCACACCTGGGCTTGTTCAGACACAGGTGTGCTTCATTGGGGCTGCTATTTAAGCCCCAGTGAGTCAGAACAGAGCACGGTTCGTTAACAAGGCTCTGCTTTACAGTTAATGGTGGCACTTTTGGTTTTGTATGTTAACTTTATTAACATAAACTATGTTTTGGAACCCTGGCTCTGCGTTGGTGTCCTTCAAACTCCCCGCCACCGTTACAGTCCTCTAATCTTGAACTTAAAAAAAAAAAAAAAAAAAAACCCTTTATAAAGGAATTAATTGTAATTAAAACAACAATATATACAGTGCTGTGCAACAGTTTTAGGCAGGTGTGAAAAAATGCTGTAAACAAAGAATGCTTTCAGAAATATAAATAATGATTGTTTATTTTGATCAATTTACAAAATGCAAAGTGAGCAAAAAAAAGAGAAATCTAAATCAAATCAATATTTGGTGTTAATACTGGTGTTACCAGCATCAGTTCTTCTAGGTACACTTGCACGAAGTCAGGGATTCTGTAGGATTATAGTCGGTGTCTGATCAACCAGTTTTACCAAACAGGTACTGGTGATCATCAATGTCACATGGAGGAGAAACACCGTCATGTTTGGAACAACCGACCGGCCGAGTTCCTTCAGAAACTGTGTGCAAGTGTACCTAGAAGATCTGATGCTGTTTTGAAGGCAAAGGGTGGTCACACCAAATATTGATTTGATTTAGATTCTCTTTTGTTCATTCACTGCATTTTGTTGATTGATGAAAATGAATGATTAACACTTCCATTTCTGAAAGCGTTCTTTGTTTACAGCATTGTTTCACACCTACCTAAAACTTTTGCACAGTACTTTTTGCATTATATATAAGTATAATATCGTTATTTAATCCATGGTTATATGGTGATTATTGAAATTTTGTGTGACAGAAAAGTGGGTGACCATGATCCTCAACAAGATCTTTTTATGATGCTTTGATTTACACACCTTTGTCCTCTAAAATGTTATTCACCACTCTGACTAATGACAGGCCAGTTCATCTTAGTTTTGGAGAAAATTTCCCTGATTTATTCTACTTTACTCTGCTTCCCTGATTTATACCACAGTGACGTTGTGCTGGATTGGTTTTCATTTAACACACACACACACACACCGTGTTCTCCGTGTAGATATGTATATGTATCTATATTTATATATTTATTTATAGATAATTTATTAATTTTTTATAGCTCCTGTACTTCTCCTGTACTTGTTCCTCTTTCCTTATGTCTCTATTTTTTAATATATCTTTTACATCTGTCACTTTTATAAGAGCCCTGTAACACCCAAATTTCCCATTCGTGGGATAATAAAAGAATACTCTACTCTACTCTACACCCACACACACACCTGGAGACTAATGCAAACAATAAGTCATGCTGCCAGTACGTTTCAAACAATACAAAACAGTTTCTCAGTTTGATTCTTGATTTTTATTTTTACATTTTCTACACATTCTGCTGATCCGGCATTACAATAATTAAAATGTTTAATATAATATTAAACTTAATAAAATAAACTGATTATAATATAATTTTAGGGGAAAGTATTTTTAAAAACCTTTAAAAAAAACTATATTCTGCTCCTGAGTATTAATTCTTTACTGTTGTTTCAAAATGTTCTTTAAACCTGATGTTTTGTACCTTTTTCTGTTTTAACTCTTAAACAAACATTTTTATTAAAATAGTCATATTTTAATATGACTATTTTATGGGACTATGGGGCAGCGGTGGCCTAGTGGTTAGGGAGTTGGCCCTTGAATGCTCTTGAATTTTGTTAACAGAGTAGTGCAAAACCTCGTGCACAGCCAATAAAATCACTCTGTAAAATGTGTTTTGGTGCCTGAGCTGCACTAAAGCGTGTGGTGTGTAAGAGCCTGTGTGTGACTGTAAACACTGCAGTTTTATTTCTGGATGGAGCTGCAGGAAGAAGAAGCTCATTAACGTCCCGTTCTGAAGCAGAGACTCGTTCAGCTCTTCTCTCTGTGTGTGTTCAGGATGCAGTGTTGACAGAGAGCAGATCTCCAGGGTGGAGCTGAGAGTGTGTGAAGAGAAACTGCTCCATGATGGGGGCTCTTCATTCCAGCACTGCAGGAGGAGCCTCTGATCCACAGTGAGTCATTTTACAGGATTCTACAGGAAACAGGAAGAACAGAATATCTGTCCCTGCTGTTCAGACTAGTTTTAGAAAAGTCAGTGACTCTTCAACAACAGCCTCTCTCATCCTGGATCTTCATGGATGAACTGTTTCAGGGTGAAGAGAGCAGAACCACCATAACTCAGCTATGTGTCTATGAAGAGTGACCGGTCCAAAGATCTAGATCAGGGGTCACCAACATGGTTCCCACGAGCACCAGGATGCCCCCAAGGACCACATGAGTCACCCACAGACCTGTTCTAAAAAAAAAAAAAAACCCAACTCACCAGTGAGCAGCTTTTAAAATTTCATTTGATCCTGTTGCTATTCTTCTTTAATCACATTTGCATTTATATAGATTTGAAAATGACAATATCTTAAATTAATATCTTAAGCATTTAAAGCATGTTTATTGTACATGGAGTTTACATAAGTTTTAGGTAACTGGTAGCCCTTTGTATAGCTCAGTACCTGTGAAGTAGCTCTCAGTTTCAAAAGGGTTGGTGGCCCCTGATCTAGAGCCTCCTGGATTCAGCAGAGAACCATCATCTCTGTACTGTCATTTACCTGATTTATACACACACACCTATACATACACAGACACACACCACACACAAATACACACACACACACACACACTCTCACACACACACACACTCACACACACTTGCTATAACATAAGGAGTGCTATAAAAAGTTTAATTGTAACAGTAAACTGAAACAAAAACTTTGGATTCATCAGAATTCAACTCCAGTGAATTAAAGTTCCACTGAAATAAACATCAGATCTGCTCCACTGATCACTGTGAGTCTCTGCTGTGTGTGTCTGTGTGCTGTTACTGATTTTATCAGGAGCTGGAAATCAGCTGGACTGATGTTCCTATAAATGTAAAGTCAGAGTGAGAATCACTCCCTTACTGTCAGTGTGAGCTGTAATGATCACTCTCTACTGTTAGAATATTATTCATCCTGCTCTTCCATTTCTTTCTTTTCTCTAGTTCTGGGAGGGTCATGCTGCCCCAGGATCAGTCCAGATGTGGAGTATGTGAGCAGGTTCAGACAGATCCCGTCTCGATCACCTGTGGACACACTTTCTGCAGACAGTGCATCGACAGCTACTGGAACAAGTCTGCTCAGACAGGAGACTTTGTCTGTCCTCGCTGCAGAAAAAGATCTAAAACACGTCCTGTTCCACATCCACCCAAGGACATGTCCATGGAGCAGGGTTACTGCCAACCAGTGGACAATGTCCTACACAGAGTCTCAGAAAGACACAAAGCCAGCATGAAGATCAGGTACGAGAGCTTATTTGAGGGATTCAAAACACAAGAGAATAAAACGCTACTGAACAGGATTTACACTCAGCTGTACATCATGGAGGGAGAGAGTGAACGAGTGAACGAAGAACATGAAGTTTTAAAGATGGAAAAAAAACACTGGATCCAGCAATCGCAGGAAACTCCAATAAACTGCTTAGATATCTTCAGACCTGTCCAGCAAAGTCCAGGAGAAAGAACAAACGGAGAATTAGAAGTAAGAAAGCTCAGAAGCGTGCTGACTAAAGGCATCGCTGGAATTGGAAAAACTGTCTCTGTGCAGAAGTTCATTCTGGACTGGGCTGAAGGAGAAGCCAATCAGGATGTAGATCTGATGGTTGTGCTTCCATTCCGGGAGTTAAACCTGATTAAAGATGATCAGTACAGTCTTCATGGACTTCTGTGTGTCTTCCATCCTGAGCTGAAGGACCTGGATCCAGAGGTTTATGAAGAGTGTAAATGTGTCTTCATTTTCGATGGTCTGGATGAAAGCAGAATTCAACTGAACTTTTCACAGAGTGACAGAGTGTCTGACATAAACACAGTGTCTTCAATGGAGGTGTTGATGACCAACCTCATCAGAGGAGAACTTCTTCCATCTGCTCTCATCTGGATAACCTCCCGACCAGCGGCAGCCAATCAGATCCCTCCTGAGTACATTGACCGTGTGACTGAAATTCAGGGATTCAATGACCCACAGAAGGAGGAGTATTTCAGGAAGAGAATTTCAGACCCAGACCAAGCCAACAGCATCATCTCCCACATTAAGACAGCAAGGAGCCTCCACATCATGTGCCACATTCCAGTCTTCTGTTGGATCTCAGCCACGGTGCTTCAGCGAATCCTGACACAACACCAAACAGAAATTCCTAAAACTCTGACTGAAATGTACTCCCACTTTCTGGGCACTCAGACAATCATGAGGCATGAGAAGTATGAGGACGGAAATGAGAGAGATCCAGAGGTGCTGCAGGAATCTAACAGAAAGGTGCTCCTGAAACTGGCTGAACTGGCCTTCAAACAGCTGATGAAGGGCAATGTGATGTTCTATGAAGAAGATCTGAAGGAGTGTGGGACTGATGTCACTGAGGCCTCTGTTTATTCTGGGATTTGCACTGAGATCTTCAGAGAAGAATCTGTGCTTTATCAGAGGAAGGTTTACTGCTTTGTGCATCTGAGCTTTCAGGAGTTTCTGGCTGCTCTTTTTGTGTTTCACTGTTTCGTGAGAAAAAACACGGAGGAACTACGGGTTTTTAAACCTTGGAACACAAAGTGGGAAAATGTTTCACTGGAAGAATTGCTAGTGGGAGCTGTGGACAAAGCCTTAGAGAGTGATAACGGACATCTGGACCTATTTCTCCGTTTTCTGCTGGGAATCTCACTGGAATCCAATCAGCAGTTCTTACGAGTCATTCTGACAGAAACAGTGAGGAACTCAGAGAGCATCAAGAAAACAGTCCAGAACATCAAACACAAAATACGAACAGAGGATCTTCAGTCTGACCGATCTATCAACCTGTTCCTGTGTCTCACTGAAATGAAGGACCAGTCTTTATCTAGTGAAGTTCAGGAATATCTCAAATCACCAAAACACTCAGAAAAGAGATTCTCTGCTGGAGAGTGTTCAGCGCTGGCCTACATGATTCTGAGCTCAGAGGAGGTGATGGATGAGCTGAACCTGAAGAACTACAACACATCTGAGGAGGGTTATTGGAGACTGATCTCAGCTGTGAGCAACTGCAGGAAGGCTGTGTGAGTGTTTCACCAAAAGGGTTTTAATATTTGAAAGCTGGTGTTGTTTTACAGTAAAGATATTTTATGCGTTTAAAGTATCTTCGTTCTGCAGATCTGAACTCTGATTATACAGCAGAGCTTTACAGTTTTATATTTCTGAAAAAATATGACCTTAAACATCAACAGATTTAAAACTAAGAACATCAAGAAATTAATTTTAACCAAGCAAGACAAAAATATATTTATTCAGTAAAATGCAATATTGTATATTTGTAAATATTTTATTATAAAATGTCTTATTTGTGAAAAATAAGAGAAGTGAAGAATCTATTAAAGAAAAAGAGCATTGCAGCAACTTTGCTGAAGATCATGTTAAAACCTGTATTTCTGATTGATGTTTATAGAAAAGTAAAAGATAAACGATCCGTTCCACTGTAAAGATCTGGTCTGTGAAACATGGTGCTCGTGTCAGGGTTTGGATCTGTGTTGCTGCGTCTGTATCAGGACTGCTCGCCATCATGAACTGAAGAATGAACTCTACTAGAATTCTGTAATTCTACAGAAAACTATCAGAACATCTGCAGAACTGAACCTCCAGAGAAAGTGGATCACGCAGCAAATACAACCATTCTGAAAACACACGTCATTTCACCAGATCATTTTTAAAGGAGAAGAAACTTGGTGTGTTTTCATCAGGTTTCTAAATTAGAGATTCTTTATTTTTTATTAGGAATGTGATGTCTTTGGTCACATTTATGCAAGATCAGAAACTTTCAACAGCTACAGTAGAACTTAAGAGATGCTGCTGATAAATTAAACTGATACCACTATTTATTCATAAAATAAAGAAATATTTTTAAAAAGTTTAAAAAGGTGACAAAAATATGAAGATTCTAAATAATAAAATGTAAGTGTATGAAAAGTGAAGAAAATCAGGTGGAACTTTGGGAGGAACCCAAGCAAGTCAAATGATCAAAAATATTAATGAAGTCACAGCTTTTGTGTGTGTAATTATTATTACTATTTAATATTATTATTACTAAAAATGCTGTTGATTATTATAAAAGACATCTGATAACACACATATATCAGTTAAAATGAGCAAATATAGTTGCATAGTCATTGTTTTTCACAATTTTTAAAGTATTTTGTTTACAAAGTGATTCCTGTGAGGCTGAATTCCTCAGTTCCTGTTGTAATTGTACTCTGTTCTGTATTTACTTCTTTTACAGACTTGCTGATCATAAACTCAACATGAACTCCTGCGAAACTGTCTGTTCTGCTCTAAAATCACCAAACTCACCCCTGAAAGATCTGGACCTCAGTAACACTGACCTGCAGGATTCAGGAGTGGAGCTGCTCTCTGCTGGACTGAAGAGTTCACACTGTAAACTGGAGACTCTCAGGTGAGGATTCTGTCTCTCCATCACTGAAGATCAATATAAAGTTCACACTGTAACCTGGAGACTCTCAGGTGAGGATTCTGTCTCTTCATCACTGAAGATCAATATAACGTTCACACTGTAAACTGGAGACTCTCGGGTGAGGATTCTGTCTCTTCATCACTGAAGATCAATATAAAGTTCACACTGTAACCTGGAGACTCTCAGGTGAGGATTCTGTCTCTTCATCACTGAAGATCAATATAAAGTTCACACTGTAAACTGGAGACTCTCAGGTGAGTAGAGTAGAGTAGAGTGATCTTTTATTATCCCACGAATGGGAAATTTGGGCGTTACAGGGCTCTTATAAAAAAGACAGGTGTACAGACAGAAAAGAAAAAATATATAAAGATATAGAGAAAGAGGAACAGAAACAAGTACATGAGAAAAGTAGAGGAGCTATAAATAAATAATAATAAATTATCTATCTATATATATATATATATCTATATATATATATACATATACATATTCACAAGATAATATACATCGTAATAATTCAAGTTTTGAATGAATTTGATACATATAAATAACAAGAGTAAAATATAAATATAGCAAAATATGAATATGAATATAAATGTAATAATAAATAATAAATGTAATAATAAATAATAATGTAATAATAAAATGTAATAAAGTAGTAGTAATAACAATAATAATAATAAATAATAATATAATATACAATACAGTAATAATAATAATAATATACAATAATATACGACAATAATAATATATATATAATATAATATATAATAATAATAAACAATCAATGTAATGTTATGGTGTTGTGAGTTCATTGCAGCAGGAAACAGACTCGCGAAGGTCTTACACTGGGCGGGTAATAGTCTGCTGCTGAACGAGCTGCCTGTGCGCTCTCACAGTCTCGTGTAGGGGGTGGGAGGTGTTGTCCATGATGGATGTTAGCAACATCTTCTCCTCCCCTACCTGCTCGATGGACTTGAGCGGCAGTCCAGGACAGAGCTGGCCCTCTTGACCAGCTCTGTTTAGCTTCCCTGTCCCTCTCTGGAGACTCTTCCACACCAGCAGACCACAGCGTAAAAACAGCCGATCGCTACCACAGTGTCATAGAAGGACACACAGATGTTTGTTTACTCCAAAGGACTTCTGTCTGTTCATCACTGAAGATAAATATGTTCACACTGTAACCGAGACTCTCAGGTGAGGACTCTTTGTGTTCACTTCATGTCGTGGAAAATTGAAGTGTGAGCCTCAGTCAGAAACTTTTCTAAGTCAGAAATCAAACAGTTCAAAGAAATGCAGCAAACCACTTTACTGAAGAGTTTCAGCAGGCGTGGTCCAGTGGGAGCAGCTCCAAATGCTCATACCAACCTTGGACCTTAAATAATTCAGCCACACTAGACCTCTGCTTTGACATTTAGATTATTCCAGCCCATTGATGGTTTTCCACCCATACTTCCCAGTGCCACCATGATCGACACCTGTGTGTCCCCATCTTTACCAGCTCTCCACCAAGAGACAAACACCTTAAAGCTGACACCCTGTTACTGATCTCATCTTCCCTTAGGGGGAGCAGTAGGTTGCCCTACCTACCGATTTTTTAAACTAATAATGTAACTGTTTACAGGTGCAGCTACCATTACCTCGGGGCCGATTTTAGCTGGGCAACCGTGAAGAGAAGGCACTGAGATATGACAAAGTAAAGGGATTTCACTATATATATATCCTCCTCTGGGACTTACAAGTCAGATACAACAATAAATCTAGTTAAATATCAAGGTAAATACTGAACAAAAGAAGATGACATATCAACATTTTAGCTGAGCTGGTTACTGAGAAGAGAGAGACCCTTCCCCCATGAGTGGGCGGAAACCTCTGTGCCGCTTCTTTACCTTTAGTCATTATTCAGAGGGAAAAGTTCCCACTCTGCCCAGATGTTGCGATTTGGTTCAGCGGTTCCCCAACTTAGCCTGATTCAGTGCTCAAGATTACAAAATAACCAATGGAATGATAGCTCAATCATGGGTACATATTAGAGTAGAACATGTGCTGATTCAGGATAATATGACTGTGAATGTGCTCATTATAAAGAAAAAAAATACAAAAAGTACAAAACATCACTGAGGGTATATAAAAGATACCTTCTCTTACCAGATGTAGAGTAAAATACTTCACTACTTTAAAGTTACAGTCCATAAACAAGCAAAAACAACTGTATATATGCCTATAACTCAGGATATTAACTAAATATATGAGAATAATGATAAAAAAATCATCATCAAAGTCCTTCCAAAACATTGCCCTCAGTGCATCAATGCATCAAAGCTAAGGGTAGAGCATCCATCCAATTAAATTCAGTCACCAAATTTTATTTGTATCTTTGCTTTAGAGTTCCATTAACTCTTTCCACCATCCCCTGAGACTGGGGGTGATAAACTCATCCCAGTCATTTTTGGATTCTCAATTGTTGTAAAGCCGTTTTAACAGTCTGTTGGATAAAAGCTGATCCATTGTCTGAACTTATTTGTGATGGAATTCCAAACCTTGGGATTACCTCTCTCATCAAAAGCTCAATAACAGTTCCAGCACCTTGATCTTTGGATGGGGTTGCTTCCACCCATCTACTGAATCTATCAATAACCACAAGCATGTACCTGTATTCTCTCACCCTTTTAATCACGTCCACATAATCAATCACCAGATGTTGAAATGGTCCTGTAGGTACCGGTATATGTCCAGCTGGGGTCCTGATCCACTTCCTCACATTACTTTGAGCACAAAACATCACATCTGTTCAATGACTCATCAATCAAATATGGAGACCAAAATCCTTGCTTCTTTATTTCTTCTCACAATCTCTCCTTGAACAATGATCCAGTCCATGAGCATTGCACATACTGTTAGTGATGTTTAAGGTGAGATCAACAGCCTTCTGATTTTCCATAATATATTTCCATCTTTCTTAGCTCCTCTTGTTACTCCACATAGTCTTTTCATACAATGTTGCTTGTCTCGAATACGCTGGAACAGTCCCCAGGTACTGGTATGTGTCCAGCTGTGTAGTGATCCTCCACATTGTTTTGAACACAAACATCACATCTGCTCAACAACTCATCAAACTGCTTCCTGTAAATATGGAGACCAAACTTGTTTCTCATTTTTCTCACTTCTCCTCTTCTACCACTTTTCCTCTAGCGCAATGATCCAACCCATGAGTGTTAGTGATTAGTACTGTTAGGCACAATCAACAACCCTTCATGATTTCTCCATAATCCATTTCCATCTTGTTTAGCTCCTCTGTTACTCCACATACGGTATGCTTTTCATTCATTGCTGCTTGTCTCTGCATCTCTACCAAGTCACTCAGTGTGGTTATGGCTCTATTGCTACAAGTGGTGCCCTGACCGTATCCTCACACCTTCCTAGCCTTTTAGCTCCTCATCAGCCAAGTTGTTCCCCTTTATCACATAGTCATTTCCTTTTTGTGTGCCTGACATTTAATTATTGCCAGTCTTCTTGGGAGCGTCATAGCACTCATCAAATCCAATATTTGCTGCAAATGTTGCATTGGGGTTCCATCAGTCTTCTTAAAACCTCACTGTTTCCATACCGCCCCAAATAAATGTGTAACTCCATGAGCATACGCTGAATCAGTAAAAACATTAACTCACTTTCCTTTTGCCAATTTACAAGCTTCAGTCACGGCCTTCAGCTCAGCTAATTGGGAAGAACATTGCTGAGGACAGTGTTCAGCCTTTTCACCTCAAAACATCTTCTCATTCACCTTCTTCACCACTGCATATCCCGCATGGTTCCCCAAATGATCCCTCAAACAGGATCCATCAAAAAAATAAGTCAACTCTGCTTCCGGAATTGGCGCTGACTCTAAATCAGGTCTTAACTTAGAGAATGCCAATGAACTGGCTATGTAATCATGTGGTTTTCCTTCAAACTGGAAGGCCAATAATTCTATGGGATTAACCCATTACATCTCCTGAGTCACATCTGGAAATGTAAGAATGAATACTGTAAACTCCTTTGCTTGTGCGTTAACTCCAGTCTGTTGTTCTCGATCAGTTCAATGATTTTATGATGGGAATAGATGACTGCTGGAAACTCCATCGTCAGAACTGAAGCCTTCTCAAGCATAATAAAATGCTGCTGTAAACCTGATAGCATGGTGGCCATCCCGAGCCACTCCATCTAGCTTTGGGGTGCCATAATGTCATTGGCTGTTTCCTTGACCACTACATGTCTCCTGCATCAACACTGCTGATGCAAATCCATCACAGCGGTTAGCAACAAACAAACAAAAAGGTTGATCATAATCTGCTGTAGCTACACTGGTGCTGTTTGCATTTCCTGCTTCAGAGTTTCAAACGTCACATGAGCATCAGATGTCCATTTTAATGGAGCATTAAGTGTCTTTTTTCCTGCTTCTGTTTTTAGTGCCCTAAAGGGTGCAGTCTTTATTGCATAATCTTCCTAGGAACGACATCATCTGTCCCACTGTCATTGGTTGTGGTGCTTTACTGATTCACTCCAGCTGTGAAGGAGCTGTTGCCTTTCTTCCATGTGCCTGTTTCTTCCCAACCTGTGGATGACAATATTGTAACTTTGCTTGTGACACCTCATGTCCCCCCTCAGCTAATTTTCAGAGAACTTTAACAGAGTCTTGATGACATTGTTCTACTGTTGGGGAATGCAAGATTAAATCATCAACATACTGTAGCATTGTCAGTCAGTCGTCATTTCTGGGCCAATGGCTCTAATTTGGGTCGCGGGATGCTGAGTCCATCCCAGCTCACACAGGGCGAAGGACGGGGACACACCCTGGACAGGTCGCCAGCCTATCACAGGGCTGTAGCATTGTGCTGTTTAGAGCTAGTTCCTCTAGATCCTGTCTTAGGGACTTGATTAAATATATGAGGGGAATGTTTGAGTCCCTGTAAAATCTTTGTAACTGTACTGCTTCCCCCTGTATGTAAATACAAACAGATACCTGGACTCTTCTGCTACTGGATGATAAAACATGCAGAACACAAATCGTTACTGTAAATAAATATATCTGTGGAATGTTCATGAGTAATGTGTGTGGATCGGGCACTTTCGCTTGCCAGTCTTCTACCGCTGCATTTACTGCTCTTAGATCGTGCACCAATCACCACTAGTTTTATCTGCCTTTGTACTGGAGTACTGGCGGTTACATGGGCTTCGTTTCTATAAGTACTCCTGCTTCTACCAGCCATTATAGTTCCCTCTTTCCTGCTCAGCTTCTGGTTTTAATGGATACTGAGCTCTCCTAGAGTTAGTTGTACTCTAGGTTTCAATCTGATCTGCACTGGTTAAGCTGATTTTACCAGTCCCACATCTGTCTCATGCTCTGATTACAGTTCTTCAGGAACTTGCTTAATCATTTGTTTCTTCAGGGAATCTTCTTCCTTCAGCTGTGCTGTTCATTTGCTTCCAGACATCATCATTTTCAAATCTTGGGACATACTGCTCAGGTGTTGTTGCCATTTCCAATTCACACAAATACTTTGACTATTGAATGATCTTCAGCACATAGAATCATGTACTTAGTTTTCCACTGTGTTCTTCTGCTCTTTTAAACCACAACTTCCAAACTTTGACTCACAACTTCATTTATCAGTAATGTCACATGTGTTCTTGCTCTTTCAAAATCATAAATTCCTTTTCAATGAACTCATTATCTTCCACTGGAAGCGCTGCTCCTTCTGTTCCTATCACCACACTTCTGGCTGACTACTTAAGCCTCAATGAGTCAGAACAGAGCGTGGCTCATTCGATAAACTTCAGTTATCGTTAGGGGTGGTTTTGTGTATTCCAGTTTCGTGTCTGGATTTTGGTTCTAGTTTTGGTTTTGTTCTTGGTTCAGTTTCGTGTCTGGATTCCTGTTTCAGCTAAATAAAAGTATATCTAGAACCTCTGGCTCAGCAATGACGTCCTTCCTGCTCCCCGCCACCGTGACAGAAATGAGCCGCCAAAATCGGGATGTCGTGAGCCTTGAGAAGTGGTGTGAGGAGCATGAGGGGGCACTGGGTGCCATGACTGAGGACCCAGAGTGGCTGCCATTGTGGCAGCTCTGGCATTAAGTAGTGGAGCGAGGAGTACAGTACAAGAGAGTGAAGAGGAAGCAAGCAGAGAAAGGAGTCAGAGGCTGACTGGGAGCAGGACGCTGGGACTGCAGTCGCCCAATCCACTTCGCTCCCTCTCTGGAGGCCAAAGAATGGCTGGAGGAGTACGGCCGAACTGAGGCTGTACTAGCCGTTATGGAGGTAATGTTAATGGGCGGGCCCTCGAGGAAGAGGCTTCATTCGCACCCACCGGCTCCTGCTCCCCACCAACCGCAATGCTGGATATCGGTGGAACCTGCCTCCTTCACCAATCACAGCGTTCCTTCCGCGGAGACAGCACTGTGCACCACTCACAGCGTTCTGCCAGCGGAGACCCCGCCCTATGTGAAACACTGCGACAAAATGGCGGATACCCCATCCTCCCGGAAACAAAGAAAGGAAACGGCAAAGAAAGCCGTCCATCACGCGAAAAGCAGGAGGTGTGCACCCTATGCAGGCATAAACCCAGCTCACTAACTCGCCAAGTGTGAGGGCAACAGAGTGGAGCCATTTCAGTTAGGAGAAATAGCTTGAGAATTCAGGAACTGGCACGAAAGCAGCAGGAATCTCAGAAGGTCTGGCTGTCTGTTCTGGGCGCAGAAAGACAGACCAAAATGTTTTGTAGTCGAGCAGCTCCAGGAAATGGAGGCTGAGCTCTGCCAAGGATCAGGATATTTGTACATCAATCAGGATTCGACGCCTTTGAATGCAAAGTGTAAGAGACTGAGGATGAAAACGCCTCTCTTTCAGGCCGTGAATCACCAGCTGCAGGTGAGCAACCAAGCCAGGTACATTCCTTCAGGAGAACTAGCTACAGTAAATGGGGAACTCAGGAAATAAGCTGGCACTTGAGCACGAAAGTCTGTATGTCTCTTAGGAAATAGATAGTTTGGCTAACCGAAAGCTTGAACAGCACCCAGGAGGACTTCAGGACTCAGTCCGAAAGACTGGATATATTGTCTCACTTCTCTGCTGCCACTTTCTCCTCTGAGACATTCTTTCTGTCTTCCAAGGCTGCTACATCATCTTCTTGTTCTGCAATTTCTGTCATCTGTAATAACCTGTAACAACGCTCTTCTATTTTCAGTTTTCTCTATTTCTTCTTCTCCTGTCATCCTTTGGCTTTTTGGAAATCCTCTTCTCCTTTTTTCTTAAACAATTTTAGGATTTCTAGTTCATCCTGTCACTTTACTTGTTGATTACTGGATTTTTCCTTTGGTTTGTGGTTCAGGATGAGAATCTCCAGGGCTTCACAAAGTCCTACACCATATGTACTTTCTGCCATTTAGCGTATAAATCCTTGGGACGTTTGGCCCACTTTTGACTTATCTTCAGGATTTTATCTTTTATCATGGGGTTCTTTGACACATCACACATCTTCTCCAAAGGTAATTTCACCTTACACTGTCCCATCTTCACTTTAGATTTTTTTTAGTCATGTTTTTTTTGTTGTTGTTGTTGTTGTTCCTTTGACTCTCTTTGGCTCCCTTTTTGTTTTGTTTGTTTGTATTTTTTAGCCGCTTAGCTTCACACTATTTAATAATTTATTAGTGATGATTTTACCTTGCAATTGAATTCTTTTTAGGATCAGCACCTCAGCACCAACATTTTCTGGGCACTTATTTAAGTTGGTTTATAATTTAGGCAGATGTTAAAACTAGATGATGTAAAATTCAGTGACTAAATGCAGTCCATTTCCTGCAACCTCACCATAAAAACACAACAAACGCCTGCAGGAGTTTCAGAACTGGATGAGTTTTATTGTTGGATTACTCCTCTAAAGAACCCCAGCAGCTGTTGTAAAGGATCTTATTAGAAGAAACAGGCTTCCGATTGGGTGAAACAGAAGATCTGAATGTCTCTCTACTTCAACACAGTCAAACTGCTGGGAGTCTGTTTGTTGCTCATGTTTTGGGTGAGAATGTTGTTTGGGCCTTGACTGATGCGGTATGGAAGTTTCGTTGTCTGCATATTGATTTGGCAAAAGTTTTACACTGGATGCCCTCCTGACGTACCCCTCCCATTTATCTGGTCCTGGGACCAGCACGTAGAAAAACACTGGCTTGTGCATCCCTGGTTGCTGGGTTCAAATTACATAATAAAATGGGATAATATTTTTACAATATTTATTTTCGTGTATTATAGAGAGGAATTTTTTTATATGCCCCAAAGAATATACTAACAAAGATAAAAAATGAAGCCCAACAGGTTGAACTCTTTTAGACTAAATGTTCTTTATGTTTAAATGTTTCATGCTTAACATCCAAATTCATCCACAATTAAGGTCTTAAGAATGATAAGAATTAATAAATTTAAAATTTCTAGTGCATTATCAAATCTAAATTGTGGAGCTGTTTTATTTTAATGTATTCAGTAACAAACATTTGTTAAAAATTAAGGATTTAAAAGTAAAGTATAATGTGTGAAACACTGTTAGCAGGTTTCTGCTCGTCATGGAGAGTCAATATGTGAGCTTGAGTCCAAAACTTTTCTTCCTAAATCAGAAAACAAAGTTAAAGAAATGCAGCGAACCAATTTAATGAAGAGCCCACTGTCGTGGTCCAGTGGGAGCAGCTCCAATTTGCTCATCCCAACCTCAGACTTTAAATCAATTTCGGTAAAATACTTTTACCGTCTCTCCAGTACGTGGTCCAGTAAACACAAGTCTGAAAGCTCTCTCTGGTACTGATGGCTTCCTGCCTGATCTGTCTTCAGTATTTCAAGGCCGCTCTTCCTTCCAGTGTTCAGTTAAAATAACTGTTTGCAGGTACAGTTGCCATCTTAAGTGCTCAGATTTAGATCAACAAACTCCGTAGCCAGTAGTGAAAGACAAAAGACTAAAGTAAAGGATTTCTTTTTACTAAATGCTCTTCTGTCTCTACAAGATTGTTAGTAGTTGTGTTTTCATCAGCCTGATATAAAACACCTTCTTCTTCGACATTATATTTCTCTCTTTACAGACTGTCTGGCTGTAATCTTGGAGTAAAGACGTGAAAGTCTGGATCAGTTTTAAATCTGGAAAACTCCTGAAAGATCTGACCTCAGTAACAATGACCTGCAGGATTCAGGAGGAGCTGCTCTCTGCTGGACTGGAAGAGTTCACACTCGTAAACTGAGACTCTCAGGTGAGGATTCTGTCTCTTCATCACTGAAGATCAACATAAAGTTCACACTGTAAACTGAGACTCTGTGAGGATTCTGTCTTCCATCACTGAAGATCAATATAAAGTCTGGCACTCTTCTGTACACTGAGACTCTAGGTGAAGATTCTGTCTCTCTTCAATACTGAAGATCAATATAAAGTTCACACTGCAAACTGAGACTCTCAGGTGAGGATTCGCCCTCCATCGTTGAAGATCACTATAAAAGTTCACACTGTAAACTGAGACTCTCAGGTGAGATCTGTGTGTTCATCACTGAAGATAACTACAAAGTTCACACTGTAAACTGGACATCATCTTCTTGTTCTGATCCTTCTTTGTCATCTGTAACAATCCTGTAACAAAACCTTCCAGAAATATTAAAACTTCCCTTCAATGACAGGATACTGTCCAGCATAAGGAGGAGGAGTATCATACATCTTCAACGTCTTCTCTATTTCTTCTTTTCTCTCTTTAATCTCCTGTCTTCCTTTTTTAGCTTTTTGAAAATCCTCTTCTCCTTTATTCTTCATCAATTTTGGGATTTCTAATCCATCCTGTCATTGTTTGTTGTTTACTGATTTGTCCTTTGGTTTGTGGTTCAGGATGAGAATCTCCAGGGCTTCACAAAGTCCTACACCATATGTACTTTCTGCTGCTTGGGACAAGCGTCAGAAAATGACTGACTGACTGTCTGCGTATTGATTTGGCAAAAGATGCCATTCCTGGCATGACCTTCCCATTTATCCGTACTGGGACCAGTACATAGAAAAAACACTGGCTTCTGCATCCAGTGGCTGGGTTCAAATTTGACGTAATACATTGGGATAATATTTTACAATATTTTGTTTTCAAGTAAAGTGCTAAAAATGGTAGTTCAAACAGGTTTAACTCTTTTAGACTAAAATGTTCTTAAGGGTTAAATGTTTTCTCTTATGCTTTAACATCCAAATTCATCCACAATCAAGGTCTTAAGAATAATAAGCATTAATACATTAAAATGACAAGACTTCAAATCTAAATTGTGAGCTGTTTTATTTTTATATTCAGTTACCAAACAGATGTGCCAAAAATACAGATTTTTAAGTACTTCCACCAGTAAACACAAGTCTGAAAGCTCTCTCTGGTACTGATGGCATCCTGCCTGATCTGCTACCAGTATTTCAAGATTTAGGTCAACAAACTCTGTGAAGCCAGTAGTGAAAGACAACAACAAAAGTAAAGGGATTTTTACTAAATGCTCTTTCTGTCCCTACAAGATTGTTAGTAGTTGTGTTTTCTATCAGCCCATATTCAATTCCAGTTCAACTAATTCACTTTATTCTTTGTATAGTGCCTATCACAACAAA
>CM029381.1:4029864-4069541 GCA_017165825.1 Hepsetus odoe
CTCAGCACACACATCATTAATTAAATACAGACACACACACGCACATCAGCTGATCTCTAACAGTCTGGTGTACAGATCCCAGATCAGGATTCTTACATTTACAATCCACTTCTGCTTTATTTGTTCATGAACGCCCAGTCCTGCATTTCAGACCAGGACTAAGGGGGTCTGGTCTGATGTTTCCACTGTGTGATGGTTCATCCTTAGACCCTCAGATTTCCAGAGACGCCCACAGCACTTCTGGACAGCGTTACCACGCAGTCTTTTCTTCCACAGTCAGGGCTGAAATGGAATCACTAACGTAACTCTGTACTGAAGAGCTTGATGTTCTCCAGCAGTCCCTGCCTGCGGTTCTGCCTGGCTGTGGTGATGAGCGATGGTCCTTGATGCAGCACCGTTTAGAAGATCAGAGATCAATGTCTTCAGCTCAGAACTTCTTCCAGATTTCTAATGTTGTTTAATGATATTTACACTATGAAGGGAGAAATGTCCAAATCCCTTCCAGTCTTTCTTTGAGGAACCTTTTTTTAACATTTCAGTCATTTTCTCCCTCATTTGATGAAACTGAGATCATCTGTCCATCTTTACTTCTCAGAGACTTTTGGAGAAACTGCTTTTGTACCAAATCATGATTCCAATCTTCTGCTGCCATCATCTGATTGAACCACATCATTTTGAACCTTTTTTCCTCTTTACTGGACTAAAGTCACAAAGCAGACAGCGTACTTCCAGTGGTTAGGTTGGCCACGTGATCGGAGGATCATGGGTTTGAACGTCCTTCCTAATAGGTTGTCGGAGGTAAATTCCTTCTTTGAGCAAGGTGCCAGTCTCATTACTACCCCGGGCGCTTTTCAATAGCTGCCCACTGCTGCACGCAGGTTTGAGTGTGCCTAAGCAATGCATGTCCAATTTCGCTGTGGTTCATTGTCTGCTGTGCTTTGACCTCGCAATGACAAGGGTTGTCCTTTTCACTTTAAAGTCCCACCTTTTGTGGAGGTAAGGTATCTGAACTGCAGGACTTTGATGTCATGATCAAATGAAGTTGTTCAGACAGAAGATGAAATATCTCGGTTTATACTCGTGGAGTTAAACTCTATTATCTGCAGTTTT
This sequence comes from Hepsetus odoe, assembly GCA_017165825.1. NCBI lineage: Eukaryota > Metazoa > Chordata > Actinopteri > Characiformes > Hepsetidae > Hepsetus > Hepsetus odoe. Next base: position 4,030,975 of record CM029381.1, read on the forward strand.
CAATCGAACACAGCCTTCTGATTGGTGGTTGGAACATGTAGCACTTTTCACAGGGGTCCAAGGTGAAGACAGAACCTGTGTGTTAATATAATTGTACACCAAGCCATGAAGAACCAGGCTGATGTTTTACCGTTTTCTCTCTAAACAGCTGACAAAATCATCAACATGAACCTGATGCTTTATCTGTTCTACATCCACTAATGGAGAGACTTTAGTCTGAGCCTTTCAAATTGCTCTAGTCTTAATTGAGTCACAGTTATGAAGCATCAAGATACAAGTTTGAGATGAACATGAACCTCTTTCAGGTTCATATTTCAGCAACGGGTGCTTCCTGATTGGAGGATCGTTTCTAGTTTAAACTCTCATTTAGAATCAGTATTTACACAAGTTTAATATAAACTTAATCCTGACTTTTTAGATTAACTAAAATCTTAACTGTATTAACTAGATATACACACAGAAACACATAACACACCCACACACACAGATATATAAGCAAACACTAATACATACACACAAACACACATTCTCACAAAACTAAATATAACCACAGAAACACATCACACACACCCACACACATACATACAGACAAACTAAATATACACAACTAACACAAAAACAACAATACACACACACAAAACTCACATACAATCAGGAAACACACAGACACACACACACACACACATATATATATATATATATATATATATATATATATATATATATATATATATATATATATATATATATATATATGCAAACATTAATATACACAACACGCACACTTAAATGCAAACATTAATACACAGACACATCACACATGCGCACAGACACACAGATATATACACACACACTCTCTGTGTGTTTCTCCTCTAATGTGTCTTCTTGTGTGCAGATGGCTGTGAGTTCACACTGGATCCAGACTCAGCACACACACTCCTCTCTCTCTCTGAGGAGAACAGGAAGGTGGAGCGCGTGAAGAAGAGACAGTCGTATCCTGATCATCCAGACAGATTTGATCGCTGGCCGCAGGTTGTGTGTAGAGAGAGTGTGAGTGGACGCTGTTACTGGGAGGTCCAGTGGAGCGGTGTTGGTGTTGAAGTATCAGTGACTCATAAATCAATCAGGAGGAAAGGGAGGAGTGGAGACTGTGAGTTTGGACGGAATAAAAAGTCCTGGAGTCTGTTCTACTATAATAACAGTTTCTCTGTTCTTCACAATAATAAGAGAACTGCTGTCCCTCGTCCTCCCTCCAGCTCTAACAGAGTAGGAGTGTATGTGGACTGTCCCGCCGGAACTCTGTCCTTCTACAGTGTCTCCTCTGATACACACACACTCACACACTTACACACACTCAACACCACTTTCACTGAACCCATCTGTGCTGGGTTTAGACTTTATCCTCTTAATTATCACGGCTCCTCAGTGCGTCTGTGTGAGATAGAATAACCTGCTGTGTGTGTGTGTGTGTGTGTGTGTGTTATAATGCTCCTATAGTTATTATTAGTTATAATAAATAAGTTAAATAAGTGAGTTATAAACCCCTCAACCACAGTCGTCTTAATAAAGACACACAACACGACCGTTTCTTCAACATTTGGTGAGTCTGTAAAGTCTGAATGGTGTAATATTTCCAGGTTTAATCAGACGTCTATAGACTGTTCATTCTGATGATCTTCCCCAATTCAGCTCTTATGTAAAGGCGTTGTTTACAGCAGTGAGGGCACGTCCCAAATCACTCCACACTCCCTACTGTTGGATTCTCCGATTGAGAACCGAGGTTCGAGGAGTCAGTGATGAGGCGAAGAGGGTTTTAAGCTGTAGCAAAGTTTATTAACAGAAAAGTAACGAAGTTCTTACAAGATGTTCATGAGACCGGTCAGTGTTCCTCTCTGTGTTGAATCCTCTCTCTCTCTTCCACAGTTCAGAGTGTGTCTTTTTATCTGTCCCTGGGAGCTCCAAGGCCTCCGGTGGAGACACCTAATCTAAGACTGTGACCTTGTTTGGGTGTTTTTGATGTGCAAAGAAAGCGTTACTCAGAAGAGAACATAGAAAAATAGAGAATAATATATAGGTTAAAGGTGACAGGGACGTGAATACTACCTATGGAAGGGATTTAGGGTAACGGGGGTGAAAGGGCCATGGAGAAAATAACAGAAATAAATGACTACAATCAACCTACAATTCGTCACTACCTAGTGCACTACACACTCTTTAAAATACTGCTTCCTGCACAGAACAGCGCAAAAACCTTCAAGAAATAACATTTAGTGGTGATGTTTATAAGATCTACAGGAGTGTTTTCAAAGAAAGACCCAAATGTAATCATTCCTCTAGTGCACTACATTTTTATACATTTTATTTCATGTAATCTTTCTACTTTCATAAGCTATTTACAGAACAGCATAACTGTGTAAACATATTTCAAATATATTAATAATATTATCATTAAAACTCATTTTGGACAAACTGGTTGAAGTGTGTGTGTGTTATTTCCGGATCTGTTTAAATATATTTATTAAACTCATTCAGATCATTACTGTGTTTGAGTTGTTGCAGGTGACCAGCAGATGGCGACTTACAGTTTTTCTCCAAAAGTCTGATTCAGAAAGTCTCATTTACATTTACAGCATTTAGCAGACTCTCTTATCCAGAGCGACTTCCATGTCTTAATTACAGGGACAGTCCCCCTGGAGACACTCAGGGTAAAGTGTCTTGCTCAGGGACCCAGTGCTAGAGGTGCGATTTGAACTTGGGATTTCTTGAGTCATTGGTCCATAGGCAAGTATCCTACCACTAGAACACCACCACCCATAACTGCAATCGAAAGAGGAAGAGTGTCATCATTTAATTCATTGCTTTTTAATATTTGAAAATAAAATAGGACATTAAACAGTTTCATGTTCATTTGGCTGCAATGGGCCGGCGACCTGTCCAGGGTGTGTCCCCCGTCTTTTGCCCTGTGTGAGCTGGGTTGGACTCCAGCGCTTCACCACGACCCCGCTTGGGACAAGCGGCAGAAAAAGACTGACTGACTGACTGACTGTTCATTTGGATGTGGGTTCAACTCACCACGTGGTCCAGTTTTAGTTTACAGTAATGTTTTAATCTGATTTTATAAAGAAATACTTTTGAATGACTGTGGGACCGAGGGTCAGTGATGATGGTCAAATAGTACTGAACCACTTTTCTTTGTGTCCCTCCACCATGAACCATGGTTCAGTCTGAGTCCAACATCTTCTCCAAACTGGAGGTTTCAGGCATCAGGCAGCAGCAGATCAACAACAAGATCTTCTTCTTCATCTTCATCATCATCTCTGTTCGCTCTTAGATCAGATGTAAAGGTGGTAAGTTCAGGTCCAGAGAGAATAAATCCGCTCCAGGGATTGTCTCCAGCCGGTCGATTTCAACAATGAGAGTCAACAGTGTGGGTTTCACTGCGGTTGAACAGGAATCCTGGACTGGATTTGGGCTCCATTGAGAACTATCTCCAGTGAGTGAAGGGAGAGTGGACTTTAAATGAGTTTAAGGACTCTTAGTCCTGGTTTAGTATCAATATTAAACAGGATTATATATTAATAATACACAGTTTCACCAACAACACTAGTTACTGGAGTATTGTACTGGAGTATCAGACAGAGGGATAACCCAGCCACTTGGGATGTACAAGCCAATGTATTTCTTTGTGCCGGTCCCTAGCCCGGGTAAATGGGGAGGGTTACGTCAGGAAGGGCATCCGTTGTAAAACTTTGCCAAATCAATATGCGGACAATGATACAGAATTCCATACCAGATCAGTCGAGGCCCGGGTTAACAACGACTGCCACCAGTGCTGTTAGCCTACAGGGTGCTGGTGGAAATTGGACTACTGTTGGCCAAAGGAGAAGAAGAAGAAGAGGAGGAAGGCATGTCCAGATGGAGAAGAAGAGAAAGAAAGGGAGGAGAGTGGAAGTGAGGGTAAGGACTTTGAATGTTGGCAGCATGACTGCCAAAGGTAGAGAATGAACTGATATGATGGAGAGAAGCAAGGTTGACATTTTGTGTGTGCAAGAGATTAGATGGAAAGGTAGTAAGGCCAGGTGTATTGGAGGAGGGTTTAAACTGTTCTACCATGGGGTGGATATTAGGAGGAATGGAGTAGGTGTCATCCTGGAGGAAGAGTATGTAACGGTGTGGCCTACTCTGAACACAGGGATCCACACAGGGTTTGGACCCAAATGCAGTACCTGAAGCTGCCAGTACCCAAAAAACCAGAGCACCACAATAACCCAAAAAACAGGTAGAAAACAAAATGCTCAAAACGGGTGAGCGTTTGAGCTTGAACGTTGTAGCAAAAAAAGGAAAAAATGAGAAACTCAGAAGGGAGGGTGCAGCGTCAGTCAGCACAACAAGCCGAAGCTCGAGGGTGCTGAACTGACACAAACACAAAGCGAGAGAGACAGGGAGACCCAAGAGAAAACCCAAGGATCTTTACCAAATTACCATCTGAGTTAAACAATGACCCAGCAACTTTGAACGTTTTCTCTCCCTTTAAATAAGCCCAAGAACAGGTGAACCGAATCACCGTTGATCACCGTGCCTGATTGGCAGGTCTCCCAACAGCGGTTACAGGACCCCCCCTCCTAGGAACGGCACCGGACATTCCCAAACCAGCGGCCTGGTCCCGCCGATAGGACCTGATGAGTTCAGGGTCCAGAATGTGACGAGCAGGGACCCACGAACGCTCCTCAGGGCCATAACCCTCCCAATTGACCAGAAACTGGGAACGGCCCCGAACCCGACGTTCCCTCAATAACCGGCGGACCGTATACGCCGGGGCACCATCAATAAGACGGGGCGCCGGGGCCGGAGCCTGTGCGCTACAAAGCACGGGCTTGAGGCGGGACACATGAAAAGTCGGGTTGATGCGCATAGACCTGGGCAGGCGCAAACGGTACGAAACCGGGTTGATTCTGCGGAGCACCTTGAAAGGACCCACATACCGTGGGGCCAGCTTCTGAGACTCAACACGGAGAGGCAGGTCTTTAGCAGAAAGCCACACCATTTGCCCAGGTCTAAAAGACAGCCCAAGGCATCGCTTGCTGTCAGCCGCCCACTTTTGGGCCGCAGAAGCACGCTGAAGGGCTCTACGTGCTTTCAGCCAGGAGCGGCGGCAATGTCGCACCAAAAGAGCTACAGAGGGAACCACCCCTTCCTCTTCCTGTTGCGGGAACACAGGTGGGGCAAAACCGAATTGACACTTGAAGGGGGACATACCCAAAGACGAGTGCCAGAGGGTGTTATGTGCGTATTCAGCCCATATGAGCTGGTCAGCCCAAGAGGAGGGAAGTTCGGAAGCTAGGCAACGGAGGGTTTGCTCCAAGTCCTGGTTAACCCTCTTGGTCTGGCCATTAGACTGGGGATGGTGGCCAGAAGAGAGACTAGCGGTGGCCCCTAAGGAATTACAAAAGGCCTTCCAAAACAGGCTACTGAACTGAGGACCTCGGTCTGAAACAATGTCCACAGGTAAGCCATGGATGCGGACTATATGGTGGAGTAGCAACTCTGCCGTTTCTTTGGCAGAAGGGAGTTTACGCAGCGCTATGAACCTGCCTGCTTTTGAGAACCTATCCACAACCACTAGGATTACAGTATTACCACAAGAAGGGGGAAGGCCTGTGATAAAATCCAGAGAGAGATGTGACCATGGGCGTTTGGGAATTGGCAGTGGATGCAAGAGACCTGCAGGTCTGGCTCTGGGATCCTTATTACTGGCACAAACCCTACAGGCTGCCACATGAGCTCAAACCTCTCGGTCCATTCTTGGCCACCAGAATCGCCTTCTGAGGAATTCTAGGGTGCCAGTAACCCCTGGGTGAGCAGTGAAACTCGAAGCATGTCCCCAGTCCATTACTTTGGCCCTTACAACAGACGGGACATATAGCTTGCCAGGAGGTCCACCCCCAGGATCAGGCTCTGAGGCCAGGGCATTACTCACTTCTGTTTCAATCCCCCAGCGTATAGGAGCCACAATTCTCTGCCGGGGAACAATGGGTTCAGGGGGACCCTCGGAGATAGGAGAGTCCCATTGGCAAGAGAGAGCATCAGGCTTGAGGTTCTTAGACCCAGGGCGATACGACAGCAGGAAGTCAAATTGGGCAAAGAACAGAGCCCACCTAGCCTGATGGGGTTTGAGGCGTTTGGCTTGCTCGATATAGGCCAGATTCTTAGGGTCGGTCCAGACCAGTACCTGATGTCGAGCCCCCTCAAGCCAATGCCTCCATTCCTCAATGGCAAGCTTAACCGCCAGCAGCTCCCGATCTCCTATGTCATAATTATGTTCAGCGGGAGAAAGGCGGTGGGAAAAGTAAGCACATGGGTGCAGTTTATTATCGGGAGCTGAACGCTGGGACAAAACCGCCCCAACTCCCACCTCTGACGCATCCACCTCAACAATAAAAGGGAGCTCGGGATCAGGATGCTGCAAGACAGGGGCCGCGGACAGCCTATTTTTAAGTTCACTGAAAGCCTCCTGGGCCTCTGGGGGTCCAGTGAAAATGCGCCACTGTCTTGCGGGTAAGGGCAGTCAAGGGGGCTGCTATCGTGCTAAAGTTATGCACAAAAACAACGGAAAAAGTTTGCAAAGCCCAGAAACCGTTGCACTAGGCGGACTGAGGTGGGGCGTGGCCACTCGGCCACTGCTTTTATTTTATTTGGGTCCATGCTCAGCTGCCCCTGGGAGACTACAAAGCCCATGGAATAGGGACTTTTCAAGTTTTACAAATAAATGATGCTCTAAGAGCAGATGGAGGATCCTTCGCACATGGACCTTGTGTTCGGCCTCCGTTCAACTAAAAATGAGGATGTCGTCCAGATAGACGAACGCGTAATGATTCAGGGCCTCTCTTAAGACCTCATTAATGAAACGCTGGAAAACTGCTGGAGCATTCATAAACCCAAAAGGAATAACAAGGTACTTATAATGCCCTGATGGCGTGATGAAGGCAGTCTTCCACTCATGTCCCTCCCTGATCCGGATGAGGTTGTAGGCACTGCGCAGGTCCAGTTTGGTAAAATTGGATGCCTGTTGCAGCGCCTCAAAGGCTGTTGACATGAGAGGCAAGGGGTACCTGTCCTTGATAGTTATCTTATTGAGGCCCCGGTAATCAATACATGGACGGAGACCACCGTCCTTCTTACCCACAAAAAAGAACCCCGCCCCTGCGGGGGATGTAGAAGGCCTAATAAAACCCAGAGCCAGGGCCTCTTGGATGTAATCTTCCATGGCCGCCTTCTCGGGACCCGAGAGGGAAAACAGGCGGCCCCTAGGAGGAGTTGTGCCCGGAAGCAAGTCTATAGCACAATCATAGGGCCTGTGAGAAGGAAGGAGTTGGGATTTCTGTTTACTAAAGACCTCTTGGAGGTCCCAATATTCTGGGGGAACTGTTCAGACCCGGAATCACCTCAGAAGCTAGTGGAGTTTTAGGAGCCTGCCCAGTGATAAAACAAGAACGCGTACAATGAGGTCCCCAGGCCACTACCGATCGGGTTAACCAGTCCAAATGAGGATTATGTCACTGTAGCCAGGGAAATCCCAAAATAAGGGGTAGATCAGGAGCCTGAACAAGAAGCAGGGGCAGCCGTTCGCAATGCAGACCAATACACAGAGTTATGGGGAGGGTTTGATGAGTAATAACCCCTGAAGCTAAGGCCCGCCCATCAATAGCTGCCACGGGGAGTGGCTGATCCAGGATCTCTATGGGTAAACCTCATTTCTTGGCTAGCTCTGCATCTATAAAGTTTCCGGCAGCCCCTGAGTCCATGAAAGCCCGAAGCTGTTCCTCTCTACCTGAACCCCAACGTAAGGAGGAGCTGAGAAACACCCCTGAGGGCTGTGGGAACACTGGAGGGCCTGCCACAGAGTCCCTATGCTGTGACAGGCCTCCTAGTTTGATTTTAGCTCAGGGCAGGATGCTCGAAGGTGACCGGAGCAACTGCAATAAAGGCATCTGCCTTGCCGCATCCGGTCCTCTCGTTCCTGACGGGAGAGACGAGCATGACCAAGCTGCATGGGCTGAGGTTCTTGTGAAGTGTCCTCAGCCTGTGGAAGAATGGGAACCACATATTGTGGGTTGGCTCGTGGTTGTTGAGACCTTTCGGTCTCCCGAGCCTGTCTACGCTCCCTAAGGCAGTTATCAATCCTCAGGGAGAGATCAACTAAGCCCTCAAAAGAGTTAGGGGGTTCCCATGGAGCCATTTCGTCTCTGAGGTCACTATTGAGACCCTGAGAATAGGCCGCCATTAGTGCCATTGCGTTCCAAGCGCTTCCTGCGGCTAAGGTACGGAACTCAATGGCGTAGTCTGCAACTGACCTCCTTCCCTGTCGTAGTTGGAGCAGGGTGAAACTGGCCTCCCTTCTACTGCTGGGATGGTCGAAAGTGTCCCTGAGTGCAGAGGTAAACTGATCGAGGGAGGAGCATACCTCTGGCAGGTGTTCCCACACTGGGGTGGCCCATGACAGTGCTCTCCCTGTGAGCAATGAGACAACATAGGCCACCTTAGCTCTTTCAGTTGGAAACCGAGCAGGTTGTTGCTCAAATGCCAGAGAGCATTGGAGGAGGAAACCACCCAATCGTCCCTGGGCACCATCAAAGCGCTCAGGAGGCGGTAAAAAGGGCATTGGTGGTAAGACAGTAACGGGAGTAACGGGTTACAGCTCTGGCTGCAGGAGGTTCAGGTCTATTTTGCAGGGCAGTATTGATTGCCTGCAACTGTGAAGTTATCTGCTGCAGGATCTGTTCATGCCTGCCTATGGTAGCGCCCTGAGCAGATGTCTGAAAGGCATCTCTGGGCGATGCGGGGTCCATACTGGCTGGGTCATTCTGTAATGGTGTGGCCTACTCTGAACACAGGGAACCACACAGGGTTTGGACCCAAATGCAGTACCTGAAGCTGCCAGTACCCAAAAAACCAGAGCACCACAATAACCCAAAAAACGGGTAGAAAACAAAATGATCAAAACGGGTAGAAAACAAAATACTCAAAACGGGTGGAAAACAAAATGTTCAAAACGGGTGAGCGTTTGAGCTTGAACGTTGTAGCAGAAAAAGGAAAAAATGAGTAACTCAGAAGGGAGGGTGCAGCGTCAGTCAGCACAACAAGCCGAAGCTTGAGGGTGCTGAACTGACACAAACACAAAGCGAGAGAGACAGGGAGACCCGAGAGAAAACCCAAGGATCTTTACCAAATTACCGTCTGAGTCAACCAACGACCCAGCAACTTTGAATCGGTTTCTCTCCCTTTAAATAAGCCCAAGAACAGGTAAACCGAATCACCGTTGATCACCGTGTCTGATTGGCAGGTCTCCCAACAGCGGTTTGGCTCCCCCTAGCGCCCCGTCGGGGTAGGGCTCTTACATAGTATGTGAAGAGTGTTTTGGAAGTGAAGAGGGTGTCAGGCAGGGTGATGAGTTTGAAGCTGGAAGTTGAAGGTGTGATAATGACTGTTGTTAGTGCTTATGCTCCACAAGTTGATTGTGAGATGGAAGAGAAGGAAAAATTCTGGAGTGAGTTAGATGAAGTCATAGAGAGTGTGCCCAGGGCAGAGAGAGTGATGCTGCAGATTTTAATGGTCATGTTGGTGAAGGGAACAGAGGTGATGAGGAGGTGATGGGTAGGCATGCTGTCAAGGAGAGGAATGCTGAAGGTCAGATGGTTGTAGATTTTGCAAAAAGGATGGAAATGGCTGTAGTTAATACTTATTTTAAGAAGAGGGAGGAGCACAGGGTGACGTTTAAGAGTGGAGGAAGATGCTCACAGGTGGATTATATTCTTTGCTGGAGGGTCAGTCTGAAAGAGATTGGAGTCTGCAAAGTAGTGACAGGGGAGAGTGTAGCTAAACAGCATAGGATGGTGGTCTGTAGGTTGACCTTGGAGGTCAAGAAGAGGAGGAAAGTGAGGGCAGAGTCAAAGATCAAGTGGTGGAAGCTGAAGGAGGAGGACTGCAAGGTGGAATTCAGGCAGGAGTTAAAACGGGCACTGGGAGGTGTTGAAAAGCAACCGGATTGCTGGGAAACTACTGCAGAAGTAATAAGGCAGGTGGTTAGAAATGTACTTGGTGTGACATCTGGAAGGAAGAAGGAGGAAAAGGAAACCTGGTGGTGGAACCATGAAGTCCAGGAGTGTATTCAAAAGAAGAGGGAAGCAAAGAAGACATGGGACAGTCAGAGAGATGAAGAAAGTAGACAGGTGTACAAGGAGATGAACCGGAGGGCGAAGAAAGCAGTGTTGAAGACCAAAGATAAGGTGTTTGGTGAATTGTATGAGAAGTTGGACAGTAAAGAGGGAGAAAAGGACCTTTACCGATTGGCTATACAGAGAGACAGATCTAAGAAAGATGTGCAGCAGGTCAGAGAGATAGAAGAAAGAAATGGAAACGTACTCACAGGTGAGCAGAGCGTGTTGAGCAGATGGAAGGAGAACTTTGAGGGGCTGATGAATGAAGAAAATGAGAGAGAAGACTGGATGATGTGGGAAGAGTGAACCAGGAAGTGCAGCAAATAAACAAGATGGAAGTAAGGGCAGCGATGAAGAGGATGAAAAATGGAAAGGCTGTTGGACCGGATGACATACCAGTGAAAGCCTGGAGGTGTTTAGGGGAGATGGCAGTTGAGTTTCTGACCAGATTGTTTAACACAATTTTGGAAAGTGAGAGGATGCCTGAGGAGTGGAGACGAAGTGTACTGGTACCGATCTTCAAGAATAAGGGTGATGCACAGAGCTGTAGTAACTATAGAGGGATAAAGTTGAGCAGCCACACCATGAAGTTATGTGAAAGAGTAGTGGAAGGTAGGTTAAGAAAAGAGGTGATGATCAGTTAACAGCAGTATGGTTTTATGCCGAGAAAGAGCACTACAGTTGCAATGTTTGCTCTGAGGGTGTTGATGGAGAAGTATAGAGGAGGTCAGACGGAGCTGCATTGTGCCTTTGTGGACTTGGAGAAAGCATATGACAGGGTGCCTAGAGAGGAGTTGTGGTTTTGTATGAGGAAGTCTGGTGTTACAGAGAAATATGTGAGAGAAGTTCAGGATATGCATGATGGCAGTGTAACAGTGGTGAGATCTGCAGTGGGAGTGATGGATGCATTTAAGGTAGAGGTTGGATTACATCAAGGATCAGCACTGAGCCCATTCTTGTTTGCAACAGTAATGGACGGGTTGACGGACAAGGTTAGACAGGAGTCTCCGTTGATGATGTTTGCTGATGATATTGTGATCTGTAGTGAGAGTAGGGAGCAGCTTGTGGAGAACCTGGAGAGATGTGCTCTAGAGAGGAGAGGAATGAAAATGAGTAGGGCAAAGACAGAATACAGGAGTGTGAATGAAAGGGAGGAAAGTGGAGTGGTTAGGATGCAGGGAGTGGAGGTAACAAAGGTGGAGGAGTTTAAATACTTGGGATCAACAGTTCAGTGTAACGGCGAGTGTGGAAGAGAGGTGAAGAACAGAGTGCAGGCAGGTTGGAATGGGTAGAGAAGAGTGGTTGGAGTGATTTGTGACAGACGCATACCAGCTAGAGTAAAAGGGAAGGTTTACAGGACAGTAGTGAGACCAGCTATGTTGTATGGGTTGGAGACTGTGGCACTGACGAAAAGGCAGGAGGCGGAGCTGGAGGTATCAGAGTTAAAGATGCTGTTAAAGATGCTTTTGTTGGGTGTGACGAGGATGGACAGGATTAGAAATGAGTATATTAGAGGGACAGCTCAAGGCTAGACATCTTGGAGACAAAGTTAGAGAAGCAAGGTTGCCTTGGTTTGGACGTGTCCAGAGAAGAGATGAGGATTATATTGAAAGGAGGATGTTGAAGATGGGGCTGCCAGGAAAGAGGAAAAGAGGAAGACCAAAGAGGAGGTTTATGGATGTGGTGAGAGAGGACATGCAGGTGGTCGGTTTGAAGCAGGAAGATGCAGAGGACCGGAAGAAATGGAGACAGTTGATCCACTGTGGTGAGCCCCAAAGGGGAGCACCCAGAAGAAGAAGAAGAAGATTTTCTATGGTATGGTATGGTAGCTGCTCTTTACATTATGTGAATCAACGATACTTCAACCAACAGAAATGAACCAAAGAAAAGCACAATACAGGTTTTTATTAGTAGATATGAATTCTGAGCTGGTATTGCTTAGTGGCTGTGATCAATGATGAGCTGCCAGTATAGGTACCAATATATCACCTCTAACAGCACAAAATTTTTTCTTTCTTTTCTTCAGTAGTTTGGTTATCTGTTGATGAACTGATTTTGTTTAAAAATTCAAGAATGGACTGAAATAATAAAATTAACTAACACTAATTTTTAATTCAGACTGCTCTCCTTGTAATTTTTTTCAAGGTCATCTATGTTCATGTAGATGCTCTCAGAATCCGCATCTTTCTCAAACTCCTCCATGGTCCTCATCAGAGTTACAAATGAAACAGAAGCCACTTGTCCTCAGGTTACTGTGCACTGATCATGTGACACCGGGTCTCTTTATTTTGACACACTGTAAAGAAGGATTTTCTTGAGGTGGGAGCAGTTCATCTTCATCTGAACAGTTGTGACACTCTATCCCTCCATTTTCTGCTGCTTGTCCCAAACGGGGTGCTGGAGTCCAACCCAGCTGTATATAGTATATAGTTTATATATACACTGTATATAGTTGTACATGTTGGTGAGGTGTGGTAACAGCATGTAAGTAGAATGTCTCCTGGAAAATATTCTGCAACAATAGTCACTTTGCTGTCATCTGCCACGTTTGCTCAGGTCAAAAGTCATTTTCTGTGAAGGTTTGTGAATCAGAAGTCACAGATTTCTTGGAAATAACAGAATTTTTTAAGATCACTGATCACACAGGCGTTTACACTGACCGCACATAATGCACGCGTTTAAATCACTTTGATCAACTTTGATGAACATAAATAGCTTTTATACAGACCTGAGAAATGCTGGATTTGCCGTTCGATCATCAGAAGTATTTTCAAAATAATCCCTGATTTTAAGGGATCATGAAAAAAAAAACAACATTACTGCTCACTTCCAGCATCCACCTGGACTCATGTCAATCTCTTTACTAATGTGTCACGGTCTGTTGTGCCCGTGGTTCCGGCCGGGCATGACAGATGGTGCTCTGTTCTGACTGAGCACACCTGGGCCTGTTTAGACACAGGTGTGCTTCATCGGGGCTGCTATTTAAGCCCAGGTGTGTCAGAACAGAGCATGGTTCATTAACAAGGCTCTGCCTTACAGTTAATGGTGGCATCGTTTGGTTGTTTATGTTAATAAAAGTTACGTTTTCACTACTGGCTCTGCGTTGGCGTCCTTCACACTGCCCGCCACCGTTACAGAATGAACCGCCAGTACCTGGACGTCGCGAGCCATGAGGGCGAACAGGAGCGCGTGTTGTGGACGGCAGCGAATGTTGTCGAGCAGACGCTGCAGCTGATAAAGGCCTGGAAGATGGAGGCAGCTGCTCTGGACCTCCGCGAGCATTTGAAGGGTGAGGAATGGGTGCGACGGATGCTGACGGCCACGGCTGAATGTGACGTCGCTGCTCCCACTCGGTCCCACTCCGGATCCCGAGCTACGCTTGGATCGGTTCGCGCTGTTCCTCCGGATGCTGGTCTCCATGGCTGCAAGGGCACAGCGCTATCTCAACACGCTAAACCACGTGTTGTTTTCTGTAGGCGACATGGAAGGCGGGGCTTCGTGGACGGCTGGCATCACGCAACGCGAAAGCACAGCGCAAGCCGCGCCGCACGCGGCTCAACGCGGAAGCGCGGCACCCACATAAATGAGCCCTGCACCCCTCAACACGAAAGGAAGGCAAAGAAGGCCACTTGCAATAAGAGAAGCGAGGCAGTGGCAAAGAAGTCCGTTCCTGACACCGAGAGCAGGAAGACGGTGGAGACCACTTTCGACCAAGAAAGCCCTTCGCAACAAGGAAAGTGACATCAAGAAATCGACCCCCAAACCCACCAGTAACCCGTCTGCCAGGCTGAAAGCAGAGAAGAAGCAGCTCCAGGTTAGTGGGAACCTTAGAATGATAGTTCGGGTGCAGATGTGGATTGAACAGGAGGCTGCAGTAACCATTCAGGCGCAGGTGAGAAAGCACTTAAGCAGAAAACACTACCTGAAACTACTGTGGGCAGCCAGGACTGTTCAGTGACATTACTGAGCTAATAAGATGATGAAGCAAGAGATGAGGTCTTTGAAGGAGAAAAAGATGGCTGCGGTTGTTCGGCAAGCCGCATTCCGAGGGATGAAGGCCAGACAGACCCGGAAACAGAAGCACCAGGCTGCAACTGTGATACAATGTGCTTACAGGGCTCACTGTGCTCGGACGCGATATCTATGCATGAAATATGCTGCTGTTGCCATCCAGCTTAGGTATCGCTCCACACTTGATGCCAGAAAATCAAGAGAGGTCTCCAGAGGAAAGCTGCAAGCTGTGATGGGGAACCAAAGAAAGAGGCTGGAGGGAACGGATGAACAAAAGGACCAAACCGCATGCCAGGCAACGAGGAGAGCCAGGACCAGTCAGGAGAAGTTAGAAGCTAAAGTAGCCGCAATGGAGGAACAGCTGAATCAGATCAGGGCAGAGCTGAGACAGGTGCAAGACCAAAACGCCGCTCTGCAGGCAGAACTGGCAAGAGCCAGGAGAGAGACCGGTAAACCCACTGAGCGGCAAGACCCATCCAGAGATGGTCAAGGAGGGCAGGTAATGTACAATTTTGTATGTTTGATTATGGACAAAAAACTCAGTATCCGCTGTGTTTCTGAGAACCTGGACTCCATTAGATTCACCCTGCAGGCACCTAGGGCAGAGTGTCACAGGGCCAAGAACGATTCTTCCATGTTTAGCTCTTTTTTAGACTCTTTCAGGCCAAGGTTTTCCAGTGGGTCGGACCATTCCTCATGGGACCCCATTGGCGAGTTGGGGAGAGCAACGGCGTTCACTGCAGCAGTGGAGGGATACCTCTCCTTTATTGCTGCCAGTGCACCCAAAAGAGTCTTCACGCAAGCTGTTCTTCCCCCGAACCTCCTGCTGAACGCCCGGGTGAATATCATCCCAGTTAGCGCAACACTACAACTAAACTCCAATCAGCACCTGATTGTTCCAGAAGGGAATTGTGCTTTACCAGCCACGCTAACTCCAGCTACCATGCCCATAACACATCCACTCAATCAGTCTTCTCAGAACTTGCCGCCTGTGTATGAAGACGAGAGACGCCACACCTCAGATGGCGAAACGATAGTCACGACAAGCGAGAAAGACAGAGACCGGAGGCGAAGCACCCACGGGGTAACTAACTCTTCCCCTCCTAACCACAGAGATTCTCCTGTATTTGGCTGTTTTTCAGCTGATGACCAGACAAGGCTCACGAGCCAATCAGAGTCCTCCAGAAGCCCCACTATTAAGTCAGAGAGACAGGTGACAGAGGAAACATGGGACAGCAGAAAGACACTAAAGATATGGACTGAAATGCTGGGATACCCCGCACCACCGCCAGGACCCCTGAACATTACTGGCCAGAAGCCCCTTTTTTTGTTGAAATTTGGGTGTTTGTGGGCCTGGCCGGATGCCCCATAAAGGGGACTGTACCAGTTTAACTGGGTTTTTGTGTAGCCTCCCCCCTGAGGTCCGGGTCAGCTGTTTTGACGCCTCAGGAGTTGCGTTTTTTTGGGGGGGGGCTACTGTCACAGTCTGTTGTGCCCGTGGTTCCGGCCGGGCACGACAGATGGCGCTCTGTTCTGACTGAGCACACCTGGGCCTGTTTAGACACAGGTGTGCTTCATTGGGGCTGCTATTTAAGCCCCAGTGTGTCAGAACAGAGCGCGGTTCCTTAACAAGGCTCTGCCTTACAGTTAATGGTGGCACCGTTTGGTTGTTTATGTTAATAAAAGTTACGTTTTCACTATTGGCTCTGCGTTGGCGTCCTTCACACTGCCCGCCACCGTTACACTAATGCAAACATCTACACCCAGCTTTTAGAGTCTTGGACAGACCAACCACATGCCCAGGTTCAGTCAGCTGAACACTACTCAGAAAAGCTCTTATGTCACATCAACAGGACTCAGAAACAGAGCACTTGAATTTTTTCTCTTTTATTTGCGATTGTTAAAGTTTATTTTTATTCTTTTCACTTTTGCTTGTGTGTTGAAAGGAGATGCGGAGCTCAGTCATCGCTGAATTATGGGCTGAACACCTGTATACCTTTGAGTCAGTATCAGATGTTGGAATCACAGTTGTTGATGAAAATCACACTCATCAGAAAATCAATCACTTCTCATGACACGGTCAGATTATATTCTTTCAATGGAGGGAAAAACAACTTGGGGTAAAATTTCCTGCAGGAGAGGTTACCTTTAGGAAGAGAAGGGCTTACCTTGAATTGTGTGGGCCGATGTGTACACCAGATGAAGAAGGACTACAAAAACTGTCCCAGGCTGACCTCCACCAGAAACCTATTTTGCCTAAGAATTCTTTGCAGGCTTTTTCTTCTCTGTCCACTTTCTACATCTGGTCTCCAGTGCCAGTCTCCTCTCCTCCTACTGCAATCGCTTTCGTTTTTCTTGCTGATATTGGGCTACTGCGATCAATTTCTTTCCCTTCAGTGTTTCTGTTTGGAGAGGTTAAAGTTGAATGTTGATAGAAAACATGAGCTCCACTCTCTCTGTTTAGATACATTTTCATCAGATACTGATTCTAGATTTCATTTAGATTCCATTAAACAATTGTGCTCAGAAGTCGAAGAGGGCAAATTGATATACTATATTATATAACACCCACAAACACTGGAATCAAAACGACAATAATATCTAGACATCGCTTACAGCCGATTACTTTCACACTGATATTCATCTGTAAAGTAGTAAGTATTTTAATAAGTTCAACCATGAAAGGCTTTGTAGTAAAAGGTTTACAAAAAAGGAATTACTTACTAACTGTGAAAAGCTTATCTCCATATTCCTCTTCCATCTTGAGGCTCTTCTCCCAGGATTTCTGATGTTTTTGCTTCAATTTGTGGCTGATCCAGCTGATGATACCCCTTCTCTTTTTCTTCTCTTTGTCCTGTTTGTGGATGGTCTCATCCTTCACCTCAAGGGGTGGGCTTTTGGGTGTTGAACTATCAGTCTGGGTGTGTGAAGGAGGTTCCACTGCTTCACTGGAAGCTTCTGGTTGTGGCTCGATAACACCCTCAGACTTCTGTACAGCTTCCTTCAGAACAGTGCCAATTTCATCAGCCACAATGTTCTCTGGATTCAGATCAGCGGTGTGTTCAGAACAGCAGGTTTCAAATGGTGGACTCTCCTCTATGATTGGATGATTGGATCAATGGGCTGAACTTTGATGAGCAGGGATCCTTCGCTGTGAGAAAAAGGCCAGCAGAGTCTCAGAGGCTTCTCCTGGGTCTTGGCCTGATGTTCAGCACTGCTTCAAGACTCCTTTAGGTTTTTCCATTTTCGATCAAAACCTCTGCGCTGGAGCCCATTTTCTGCCCTAAATATACTTCCTTCTGGAGAAAACATTCTTTTCATCCTTTCTTTCCTCCTCTGCATTTCTTATGCCGCTTCCTTGCTTCCTGGATTTTCTCAACTTCCAGCTCTGTTTCACTTTTCTCTCTGCTGCAGGCGTGTCCATTGTTGTCTGCCAGTGTGACTGCAGGATCTCATTCCAACAAAGCATTAAATCAAATGATGGAAATACCCTCTGATTTAAAAAGTGGAATCAGGTCCACTTTATTTATGAATGAAAACCTGCAGCCACACGGGCCCTTTATGAGATCGGAAACACTTGGACCCACAAATTTGTTTTGTTTCCATGAAATCTGGCATGGTGTGAAGGCTTTACATAAGGCTTCATACTCTGTTAAGGAACTAAATCCTGAAACAATTAACAATAAGTGGGAATTCCACATCCTGATTCCAAAACAGAGAGGACATGAACTGAGCTAGACTCTCAGAGCTGGCCGAAAAAACAAAAAACAAACAAAAAAAAAACTGTACAGTTTTGTAGCAAACAAAAATGTTGTTTATTTACTCTTCTGTTCTGTTTAAAGTGAAATACAAATTCTTTGATTGAAACTGTGCAAAAACAGATGATGTAATTAACCTGTAATGGAGACGATATCATTGCAGCTGTTCATTTTATTATTTCATTAAAATAAAAATGGCAGATTTAAAAAATGTATTATTACTTTTCTTTAATAATAAAGAAGTAAAACGCATTCTATACTCATTCTGCAAAATATGTATCATAAGTTTAATAAACTTCAGTCTGTTTGTGGATCAGTAACATGGAGCTGTCCGTCAGGCTGCTGATAGCTGCACTGTTGAGGCAAGAAATAAATATAAAGCATTTTATATACAGTTTGGAAATAATAATCACGCTGGTTTAGATCCTTCATTAAAGTATTAAGATGTTGCCTTTGATAAAAAGCCATAAGATGCAGAGGGGTGTGTGTGTGTGTGTGTGTGTTTGTGTGTGTGTGTGTCCATAGGTACCTGAGTTTGTACGTCCTTGTTGCCTTAAGAATCCTGATCACACAAGTTTATGGCACATCTTCATTTAATATAAAATCCTGTATATCAGATTATTTGATTTGTTTTCTTCTGTAATTCCAGAATTCATATATATATCCTATATATATGCTCTCAGAAAAGAAAGTTGTTGTTCGGAGCCAACTGGCTCAACCATGTAGCACTTTCAGAAACTCATCTCTTTATCTGCCCCTCGTGGTGTATCTTCAGATAATCAGAGTTCAGTGTTAATCAACGCTGCACTGTTTCATGTTTTCATGACAGGAAGCTAAAATAGTGTTATTTTTAGTAATTGGGCTTTAGGACCATGCAGTATCCTTGAGGTAACAGTTACAGGGTTGGTTCTTTGGGAGAGAACAGTTTACCTGGACAGAAATTTTCTCCTAACAGCACTGGGACTGGCCGGGATCAGTCCTGCTTTTCCAGTTCACTGCTACGCTCGACCTGAAGATGTGATCTAGGGTTTCTGCACTGGGAGGAAGCTCAGAGTGAAGACCTGTCTCACCTGCTCTACACCGTTCTGTCAAACCCACATCAGGCAGCACATCACAGTAGCAGCCCTGCAGAGACACACTGAGGGTGTGCTGCTCCACAGAACTCTGGGCTTTTTCTACAAAACCAAGCAGACCTTCCTGCATGCAGTGGTGGACACATGCTGCCCTGAAGCTTGTACAGCTCGGGTGAGTTTCTGAACATAAGAACTCATGTCTGAATCAATTTGCTGAAAACTCAGAGTGTCACACAGAGTGTCCTACAAACTCCATCAGCACAAACTGACCCGATTAACTGACTAAACTAACTGCAAGATGGTTAATAATTGGACTGCAGGCTGTTTCATGTTCCTGTAAAGTGAGTAACTTCTCCATGCATTCATATCACTGTCATCACTCCAGCAACCGTCTGTGGAGCCTTCTTGTGTTTCTGTTTGCGGAGAAAGACTTACTCTGTTGAGATCAGAGGTAGTCAGTAATTCTACTTCCCCTCATTCAGGGGGTTTGGGACACAGCCAGCTCAGCAAGACAAAAAGTGACCAAATGAAATGAATTCACTGAATCACCAGTCGTTTTGTTTTAGGTTCTCATTATTGACACTTTGTAAATCTGAACTCTGGAGAAGAGTTTCTGTGAAATGTAGATGTAAACATTTCCTGTAGCAGATCCTGAAAGTGAGGAGCATAATAAAGTGGAAGCTGTGTGGACATGAAGTGGACATCTGCTCTTAAACCCAGGAACTCTCAGCCTCAGATGATCCACCGCCTTGAAATAGAGCCAAACAAGGAGAAGCCTGACAAATTCTGAACGTCACTGTCAGTGAAGTGATCAGTGTTCAATGAATGACCATCACCAACATCTCTCCACTCAACTGTTCAGAGCAAAACAGTTCTGAGAAGTTCTGAGAAATGTCCATCAGATAAAGAAACATGATCCATCTGAGTGATTTTTCTTGATAAAGAGTAAAAAAGGTTTATTTTATCTGACATGTTGTAATTTGTCCCACCTCGGACACGTTGGAGATTAAAGACATGATGGACTTATCACTCATTTATTCCTGTCACTCGTTTCCTCTTCGTGTCCCATTCAGTCAGGAGACTGTGGTCTCACCCAGAGCTGATCAGACTCAACAGATGAAGTAAATCTGAACTGGGATCAGCAGCTTCAGTCCAACATGTTGGAG
This sequence comes from Hepsetus odoe, assembly GCA_017165825.1. Classification (NCBI taxonomy): domain Eukaryota; kingdom Metazoa; phylum Chordata; class Actinopteri; order Characiformes; family Hepsetidae; genus Hepsetus; species Hepsetus odoe. Next base: position 4,051,197 of record CM029381.1, read on the forward strand.
ACAAACTCAAACAGACTGCAGTTTTAGAGACGCAGTTTAAAAAACATGAAGCTTTCATTTCAAAAACAGTTTTAACCTTCACACACACACACACACACACACAAACACACACACACTTCCTCTTTATACACAGTTCATTCAGCAATAAACACAATAAACACACAATTCACCTTTAACTTAAACTAATCTCAGCTAAACAGATATTCTAATCTTTCAGTCTTTAACTTCACTTCTCTCGTTTCAGATTAACCAGATCACCAGTTCTTTATACCTGAGATATAAAACAGCTGTGTGTGTGTGTGTGTGTCTGTGTGTGTGTGTTCAGAGTCAGAATAAAGAAACTCTTTTTCAGACTGAAGATCATAAAAACATTCATTCTTTAATGTCCCAGAATGTAATAATTGACACTGTGTCCGGGATGAGTCTCCACTTGTCCACCTGTCTGAGTTCACAGTGTTTAAAGTGGATCAACAACAGTAGAGACATTTAAAGGCTGCAGGACCCTCCAGACCGGATCTTTATTCGGACACTGCAGCTGCGCGCAGAGCGCCGCGCATTGATACACAATTCAGTCGGTGTGAGACGGTCAGAGGGGCGATGTGACGTCACACTCGCCTCAGCCAATCAGAGTTCACTATCAGAACATTTCTTTCAGAAGACCTTCAAAGAAGTCGAGAAAGATCAAATAACGGATCGGTCCTGATAGTGGAGCAGTTTAATGAAGAAACTCAGTGAAATGAAGCTCCTCTCTCGTTCAGGCTGGATTATAAAACAGCAGCACAGCGAGACATCGAGGCGCTGCTTTAAGCGTCGCTTCAGAAAGGCTCTGTCCCAAACCACACTGTTTAAAGAGTGACGCTCACAGAGTGCAGTTCCGATACTTAAATCTGATTGGCTGAACAGCATTCAGCGCCGGTCTATCGAGCGCTGTGTCCCAAATCTTTCACTCGGTCACTTCTCCCTGCTCACTACACACAGAGTTCAGTGTAGAAGACTTTTAGAGCTTTCCAACAAAAAGAGGAAAAACTGTTCTCTTGTCCTTCTGTCGTTGTTCAGTTCAGGACAAAGTGAAAGCTTGAGTGCTCAAGAACAATCCTCACTACACACTCAAACAGTACTACAAACACCAGCTAATAATACACTACATAGTGATTTGGGACACAGCCAACACCTGCGCTTCTGACCGCTTCACATAAACCTGATGTGTGTATCACTGCGCGACCCGTTCAGTGTAATAATGTGTGAGTGTTGAGCTGCTCGGAGAAGCGCCGAGTGAACTGATAGAGGAACAAACACGGTTCAGCTCAAACTGAGAGAATCATCCACTCATTTACACACAGATATGGTGTCGGGACATATTGAGAGCTTCCTGGAAGAGTGTTTTCTCTTTTTCAGTGCTGCATTGTTCTTTGATTGATAGTTTGTTTTACTTTTCTTGTTTATTCCGTTACTGTCTGCTAGAGGGAGCAACACTTTTCAAAACGTTTTTTGTTTGATAATCGTTTTGTTATTCAAAATCATGCCGCTAGATGACGGTGTGTGTGACTAATTTAACCTAAGATTTTAACAACTTTAATTTTAAATTTTAACAACTTTTAATAATAATTATTATTATTATTGTTGTTTTTGTTGTTGTTAATTATAATAATATAAGGAAAGGAGTCTTCATTGAATCTTTTCTTTTAGCTTTTTTAATTAATATAAAAATAGTTTTTTTTTCCTGTGAATTAAGGCAACTTGTATGTGCTTAATAAAACATTAATGACACATTCTGTTCGTTCAATATCAAACACAGTTTATTATAATAATTATTATTATTAATAATAATAATATTTTTAAATGATGTCTCTCCAGAGGTTTACTCTGGTGTCTCAGTCTGAGGGGTGGATTCAGCTCTTCCACTGCAGGTCTGTCCCGGGACGCCTTCCAGAGATGAGGTGCTCATCTAGAGAGTCTCTGTGGGACTGTCCTCTGGGTGTGGAGAGCTGGAGCAGCTGCTCTGAGCTGGTGTAACTGCTGCACTAACGCTCCGTCTCTCTCACCCTCTGCAGAACCTGTGCTGGGTTCACTGAGCTGCAGCAGTCCTCCACTACAAGTACAGGGACGGACTGTGGGACAGGAGTGGAGCTGATGGTCCAGGACCCCAGAAGAGGAACTCAGGAGTGATAGATCTTTCACTTTGTTCTACAGTTTTAAATTTCACTTCCACTTTATGTTAGAAGTTACTGCAGAGGCTTTGTAGATCTGCACATTGTTTTTAGATAAAATTCAGATAAATATATATTAAGAGCTGAAAGTTAATCTGAATGTAATCTAGTCTGTGACATCCTAAAGCTGTTTACATCGGCTTCACTGGATTCTCTCCTGACAGTTTTAGTGAAAGTTCAGGGACTGTAATTAAAGTGAAGGATGAATGAAGTGATGATAGATGTTATAAGTCTGATGAATGTGGTGATTTGTGTCTCAGTTCTGTTCTTTATGTTTAGCTTGTGTTGGACTGTTGATCTGTAGATGATCATCGCTGATACACCCAACTGTGGACGAGAGTTTCAGAGTGAAGCAGGTTCCCCAGGTCAGAGCAGATGATCCAGCTCTCCACACCCAGAGGACAGTCCACACAGAGACTCTACAGCTCGTCTTTGGAGCTTTCCAACAAAATCGGGAAAACAATCATGTTGGGACGAGAAGGTAAAACATCACTGCAGTCCCACGATTAAAACACAGCTCAGTGTTGGCTGGTAGAAACACGTTATAATGAACGCTGGAAACTCTTAAACACACTTGAACATTTTCTGTAGAGAAACGGACAGCAGCTCATATGGTCCCTCTGTCCTCTCCTCTCGTCCGTCTGTCGTTCAGTTCAGCACAAAGTAAAAGCGTGAAGGTTTTAACAGACTGATGAAGGAACATTGATTAGTCCAGTTTTGGAGGTGCATTGTGGGAAATCTTCAGTGCTCCATGTGGTGAGAATATGGAAACTGCTCCACAGAAGAAGTGAGTCTTGCTGTGAGGCTGCAGCGCTGAACACTAATCGTGACGCCCGAGTTCAACACCAACAGTCAAAGGACAGAAACAGTGTCTGGATCATTTCTCCTCTTCACTTTATTTACTGCTTTCATTTGAGGTTTGAGTCTTTTTGATGAAGAACCTTCATTCGCTTCATTCTTCATGTATTTGGTGCTGGAATCTCTTTCATTTCATTGGTTGTTTCTGATGAAGTGAACTCTGTATGAAAGCCTCACACTGAAGTGTCCCGGTGTGATTTAGTCCAACACAAGATGAGCCTGCCAGTGAGAAGAGCTCTTGATTTACATGTTTTCAGACTCAGTTATGCTGCAAAAAAGCTTTTCTTTCTGAGTAACGTTCCAGGTTAGTTTGAGATGAGCGCTGGTCAGCTGTGTGATTCATGAATAATTAAATAACCTCAGAACAGATTTACACTCACTGCTGTATGGAGGGTCTGCTGATTGAGAGACAGGGGTTTCTCCACGTTCTCAGATTTCTGTTACCCAGAGCTGTTTCTGAATTTAGATCTTCATCCTCTCTCCATGTTTCTGTAACAGATCATCAGCTTTATCTGATGATTTACCGATCATGCACTTTAAATTCAGTAACACCGCTCCACCACACTGCTACACATAATCTACCTGGGCTGCTTTGTTCCACAACACTCCACGGATGAATGTACTGTCTGTCATGCCGTCTGTTGTTGTCTGTCTTGTCTTGCACTTGTTGCCCCGTGTTGTGTCTTATGTTGTCTTGTGTCTTGTCTTGAGAAGCCAAAAGAAAGCGTTTACGAGACATTGGCGGTGCATTGTGGGAAAGAGACCCGGACTGAACAAGCAGCAAACTTCGCGGTCTCGGACACAACGCTTTCTTGATAAAAAAACTTCCACATTTAACGTAAGTGTTACCATGACGTCCTCTTTTGTGCTGTGTTTGTCGTGCGGCATGTACAGCGTAGACTGTCCATCCAACTATGTAGACTCTTATACCTGTAGGAAATGTGTAACTGTAACGCAGTTGGAGGACAGGATTCGTGTTCTGGAGGGGTACATTAGTACTTTATCTCAGTGTAGTCAGACCGAGGGACGTGTAGTTCCGGCTCAGTCGGAGCCGCTGGCCGAGTTAGACTCGGCTGTAGACCCTCCAGGCCCAGTTAGACTCGGCTGTAGACCCTCTGGGCCCAGTTAGATTCGGCTGTAGACCCTCCGGGCCCAGTTAGATTCGGCTGTAGACCCTCCGGGCCCAGTAAGACTGGGCTGTAGACCCTCCGGGCCCAGCCGTAGTCGGTTTGGAGCCAGCACCAGCGGCATGTTCAAGGGAACACTGGGTGACCGCCAAACGGGGGTCCAGGAGCTCAAAGAATGGACCTCCTGCACACCAGTCATCAATCTGGCTGACGAACAGGTACTCTGCTCTCGGCAGCGCGCCTGCTGAAGCGGAGAAGGTGCTCATAATTGGCGACTCGATTGTTAGGAATGTTAGCGTTCCTAGCCGTCCTAAACCAGCGGTCTCTGTGAAATGCCTCCCCGGGGCCAGAGTTTCTGACATCGAGGCACGATTGGACTCTTATTCCAGCAATGAAGTTCCGACCTTGGTTGTTCACGCTGGAACTAATGATATAAAGTCCCAACAATCCGAGGTATTAAAGAGGAACTTCATCTCCATGTGTTCAAAAGCTGAAACTAAATGTCAGAGCTTAATTGTGTCTGGTCCCTTGCCAATTCTCTTTAGAGGAGATGTAACCTACAGTAGGCTGCTCTCTTTCAACCGCTGGCTAGAGACTTGGTGTGCATCTAAAAGCATCGCCTTCATAAATAATTGGGACCTCTTTAGGGAACGGCCTGGCCTTTATAAAAGGGACGGTCTTCATCCTAACTGGAGAGGATCATACATGCTTTCCCAAAATATGGCAGCAAAATTGCCACTGTGACTCTTTAGAGCACCACCCAGGTCGCAGTCCTGTGATCTTAAATCACACGCTGGCTGTTCTCCCACTACCAGTACACTCCTGGCAGAAACCCAGGTTCCTTATAACACGGCATCCCCTATGTCACACATTAGCTTAGAACCAGGCTCCTCCCATCATTACCAGAGAATATCTATTCTTAGTACGATAAGGAAGCAGTACAGACGCCAATCTAGGGGCTCCTGCGCTGGTAACCTGCTCCCAGTACCCATCATAAAAACAAATAAAACACAGCGTCCGACTAAAATCAAATGTTCACTGCTGAATGTTCGCTCCTTAGGAAACAAGGCAGTGCTTATTAATGAGATGGTACTCGACACAAAGTCAGATATCTGTCTACTGACTGAAACTTGGCTTAGACCCACTGACACCATCCCCTTAGTGGAAGCCTCCCCTGATGGGTTCTCATACCTGCATAAATCACGCTCAGTAGGACGTGGTGGAGGCCTGGCTGCAATTTTTGATGAATCATTAAAGGTTGATTCAAAAATTACTGAGAGCTTCCATACATTTGAAGTGATGCTGCTAAGCATTAGGTCTGATTTAGCTCCATATCCTATTAGTTTATAGACCTCCAGGACCATATGCTGCCTTTATTAATGAATTTGGCAATCTGCTCTCTGATTGGTTGTTAGGTTTACTAGATTCGTGATGTTAGGTGACTTTAACATACATGTTGATACAGAGACGGATGCAGGTGCCAAAAGCTTCTTAACGCTCCTCGATTCTGTCGGTTGCACCCAGCATATATCAGGACCTACCCATGTACAAGGACACACGTTAGATCTAATCATCTCGTATGGACTTGACATTGATACTGTACTGGTCCACTCCTTAAATAAACTTTTTTCCGACCATTCTTTAATCATGTTTGAGATTAATATGTCTCCACCGTACCTCAGTGAACGGACTAGTACAACACGACACCTAAACAGGGCTAAATGTGTTCAGTTTATGGAAGCCGTAACAGAGATAGACTTCACCGCTAACAAAACTGTTAATGACATCACCGACATGTACAATACAGTAGTTGGGCAGATCCTTGATCAGGTCGCCCCAATTAAGATAAAGAAGGTTAGAACTATCAGGCACTCTCCCTGGTTCAATGATCACACACGGGCTGCTAAGCGGGAGTGCCGTAAGCTAGAACGCAGATGGAAGACAACAGGTCTCCAAGCCTCTCAGGCTCTATGGTCTGCTAAACTAAAACAATATAAGAAAGCTCTATATAGTGCTCGCACTGAGTACTATTCAAAGCTTATTGAAAACAACAAGCAGAACCCGCTATTTATTTCAGACACTCGCTCAGCTAACAGACAAAACTGATAAAAGGCCAGCATGTAGTATTACTAACGAGAGGTTTCTTCAGTTTTTTAATGATAAAATTAACAACATTAGGCTCCAAATGTGCCCTATTAGCCCTCAAATTAATCCATTAGCTGAACAGTGCTCACAATATTTTAGTGATTTTAATCTCATTGATAACTCTGAGCTAATTTCTGTTATAACCAAGGCAAAGTCCACGACCTGTCGGTTAGATCCCATCCCAACCAAGCTCCTGAAGGAACCCTTAGGAGTTCTATCAACACCTATACTTGATATCATGAATGCATCCTTGACCTCAGGTGTAGTCCCCAATCAGTTTAAAACAGCAGTGGTTAGACCACAGCTTAAAAAACCTAACTTGGACCCTCACTCACCAAGTAATTATAGACCATCTCTAATGTCCCGTTTCTCTCTAAGATTCTAGAAAAACTAGTTGCGAGACTGCAGTCATATCTAGACACGCATAACCTCTTAGATAAATTCCAATCAGGCTTCCGGCTTGGCCACAGCACAGAAACTGCTCTAACTAGAGTGGAGAATGATATAATGGTCTCGAGTGATGCAGGAAACATCACTGTTCTTGTTCTCTTAGATCTTAGTGCTGCGTTCCACACGGTAGATCACTCCATTTTAGTAAATAGGCTTCACTCCACTGTCAGCATTACCGGAACAGCCCTTAAATGGTTCAACTCCTATCTCACAAACCGTTACTACTTCATCCAAATGGATGATTATGGCACCCCCTCACCTATGTCACTAGTTAACTATGGAGTCCCACAAGGGTCGGTGTTGGGCCCAGTGCTCTTCTCCCTCTACATGCTCCCACTAAGCACTATTATACGGAAGCATAATGTTAGTTACCACTCCTACGCTGATGACACTCAGCTATACCTATCTGTTAAATCATGTGATAAAGCATCAACCGGCACTTTAATTAGCTCCTCAGTGATATTAGGGATTGGATGAATAACAACTTCCTCTCACTAAACCCCGAAAAAACTGAGCTGCTCTTGTTTTGTAGTAGTGATGTAGACAGGGCCAACTTCATTTCGCATATCCGGGATGCAGGGTTGAAGTTTTCAGTTAGTACTCTGGCACGTAACCTTGGTGTTATTTTCGATTCAAATCTTTCATTTAATCCCCGTGTTAATGCAGTAGTGAAGACATGCTTCCTGCACCTTCGGAACATTGACAAACTACGGCGTTTTCTGTCAATGGAAGACACGGCGAAAGTAGTACATGCATTTGTATCCAGTAGATTAGATTACTGTAGTGCCCTACTTTCTGGAAGCTCTCAGGGCACATTAAGCACCCTACAGCGCATTCAGAACACAGCCGCTAGGATTGTTAGCAGGAGCAGGAAGTACGACCACATAACTCCCATACTCTCCTCGCTTCACTGGCTTCCTGTTAGGTACAGGGCTGACTTCAAGGTCCTCCTCTTAACCTACAAGGCACTTAAAGGTCTTGCCCCAATATACCTAACCGAACTGCTTAATGCCTACACACCTAACCGCCCACTTAGATCCCAGAATAAAGATCTCCTAATTGTCCCTCATAAATAAATGTATAGGAGCACAAGCCTTCAGTTCCAGGGCCCCTAGATTGTGGAACAGCTTGCCTGCTTCTGTACGGGATGCCGATTCAGTCTCAGTCTTTAAATCACGGCTGAAGACTTACTTCTTTAGTTTATCTTACCCGCACCAATCACCATAGTGCACCATTACTAATGTCGCTGGTGCTGCTGTACATGCCATCGCACTGTTTCATTTCTGTGTCTGTCACTACTGGATCCTGCTCATTACTGACCCCCTCATTCCATTTCTCTCCCCACATGTCCGGGGGGGCCCGTTGTGGTCATCACCTGAGCCCAATGCCGAGCTACCATCTGGTCTGTGTGATGCATCTGATGCGCCAAGGGACCCTGGCGGCTCATCGGTACCTGGAAGAAACTTGGGACTCCACACTGATCCTGGAGTTTAAAATCAAACTAACTCTGTACTGTTAGTATACCCAAGGGGGTTGGGTAGCCGGTTGACCTTGGACCCTCAGAGGTTTTTTTCTCCACATAGTGGAGTTTTTGGTTCCTCTCCTCCGTAGTCGTCCGGCTTAAACATCTTAAACATCTATTACTGTAACCTGTTATCAATGTAAAGTGCCTTGGGGCAACTTTGTTGTAAAAGGCGCTATACAAGAATAAATTGAATTGAATTGAATTGAATTGAATTGTCTTGTGTGTAGCACCAGGGTCCTGGAGGAACGTTATTTCGTTTCACTGTGTACTGTGTATATGGCTGAAATGACAATAAAATCCTACTTGACTTGACTTGATCAGCTCTGATAACTCGTAGAACTCTTAAAGTGATTAATAACTAATATAACTCTTAAAGTCACTGCTGACTCTATTTGGCTGCTCTGTTGCTGCTGCTGGTCCAGTTTAAAGTTGTGTAAGATGTGCTGCTGAACAGGCCGTAAACTTGGCAAAACACGTGTCTTATAATTTGCAGCCCTTGAACATGAAGACCGTGTGGAGGACCTTGCAGTCTTGTATATTAATGAATCATAAAGAGCAGATTTTCCTGCTCTTCACTGCACCAACAGATCATTACACATGACATGCTACACTTTCAGTGATCTGAGACACTGAGACAGTGAGCTTGATTGCTAGTTCTGTATGTCAAGCCAAGTCAACTTTATTTATAAAGCATTTTTACAACTGTTGTTGTCACAAAGCACCTTTACAGAATCCGGGTCCGAACCATAATTGGGTAAGCCGAGGGTGACGGGGGCAAGAAAAACTCCCCAAAACAGGAGGAAGAAACCTTGGGAGGAACCAAGACCCAAAAGGTAAACCCATCCTCCTCTGGTCGACACCAGAAACAAAGAAGGAAATAAAGAGAAAGTGCATTTTATAATGAATCAGTTTAGTGATGACGTCCAGTAAAGTGAGAGTTACAGTAAAAGAGTCCGTTTGTGTCTGGAGTTGGATGTTCAGTCATCTATAGTGGTGGTTCTGCCCGAGTGGGTGAAGGTTTTGTTAATCTTAGTGACAGCGGCTCCTGCAGATGATCCAGTCTGATGGAGCTGATCTGAAGTTCAGGTGAGGAGAGAAATCTGATGATAGTAGCTTCATCAACTCGGTGGAGTAGCTGTTATGGAGGTCGGGAAACCCTCACAGTGATTGATGGACTCTAATTTCTGGTAATACCTAAGCTGTCCATCATACAGGTGATGGAAAGCCGTCCATCTCAAACAGAGAGAAAGGAAGTAGGGTTTAAGGTCAACTGTAAAATCAGCAAAGCAAAATTAGCAAAATAATTTGCTAACTTGATCAAGGATCAAGATTAGGGTTCTTGAGTAGAGCCTTAATAACTGCTATTTTTAATGCTTTTAGCAAAAGTCCAGGTTGAGAGGTGAGTTTACTATTTCTAATAAAGGCCTGATTATTACTGACACGACCTCTTTAAATAGTCTGCTGGGGCTGAATCGAGGATGCAAGTAGAAGACCTGGAAGAGGAAATAGCTGAGGTGAGGTCGATCTGCAGAACTGGATTAAAGTAAAATTACTACTAATATCTACTGGCATTAGGTTTTGATATACATCTAAATCTGTCTCGGGCAGCAGACGTGCTGGGTTTGGAGTTTGGTTTTTGATTTCTTGGCGAATGATTTCAATCTTATTGTTAAAGGATTATTGTTGTAGGATTATTGGACTCTATTAATGTGGAGAGGTGATGATATTGAGAACCTGGAGAGATGGAGATATGCTCTGGAGAGGAGAGGAATGAAAGTGAGGAGGGCAAAGACAGAATACATGAGTGTGAATGAAAGGGAGGACAGTGGAGTGGTGAGGATGCAGGGAGTCAAGGTGACATAGGTGGAGGAGTTTAAATACCTGGATAGGTAAGCTGAGCATGCTAATGTTAGTGCCCTCTTATACTGTATGAAGCTCTTTGTCCAGGCAGATTCAAATGATGGTTAGTGTACTGTGGAACAAACTTTTTTAGCCAAATCTTTTTACATTTTAACGGTGCTACATTATCTAATGTAGAACGAAACATGTTCTATAACATTCAGTGAGATCATCCAGCTCTTCCGGACCGGATGGCAGATCTGATAAGTGTTGAAAAGTGCGGAAGGTTGTTGATAAAACTAAAGGCTGTGGAGGATGTTATTTTATGACTAACACCATCATGAGGTGAAGTGCATACATTAGAGCTAGAGCTGATTTCATATGTGATAAGATTTGTAAGTCTGAAAGTGACTCATTCTAATGAGATGTGATCAACAGTGAGAGACTCTGTAGATCAGTATTTGTGGATTTTACATCAGACTCTTTAAATAAGGTCACATGACCATAAATATACTGCTGAGTATGTATGTTAATGAGACTCTTGTAGGGTCGGGGTTCAGTCAGGGTCTCAGTCTTTGTTCAGTAGAGCTCTAAAGACGCTCAGTGAGGAGGGACAGCAGACGGAGGTCAGGCTGAGAAAGCCTCTACAGAGAGTGAGAGCAGTGTGTTGGACTGTGACCTGTTTTTACTCTCTCAGAACACGTTCTTGAAGGGAACAGCACAGCACATCTGGAAGCAGCTGCTGAATGTTGTTCAGAGTAATGAATGTAAATATTAATGCAGCGTATGTGTGAAAGGAAGGCCTGGTTCTTCTGCTGTCTCTGAATTCCTGCAGGTTAAAGTGATGGCAGGCACTTCACCATCATTAAGGCTGTCAGTGCTGCTCGTTCACTCAGACTGAGGAGCAGCTCACTGCTCTGGTGCAGCTCATCACCCCAAAACCATTAGTGCTGTTAAACAGCAGCTACAGGCTGAACTCCCTCCGTTTCTCTCTTTCTGCTCTTCTGTGGGTTCTGCTTCTGCAAGGTGCTCCAGTCAATAGAGACACTTTCAGGTACATGGACTGGTTTTCTGTATGAGGGACTTTTATGAATTTTTAACAGTTTATTTAACACTGGACTGCACTTCCCTCACACACACTGTCCCTCACTCACTGGTGTGAAGCCTGCAGTTAAAGAGTGTCTGTTTCTGTCTCTCTCTCCGTCACCAGCATAATGTTACAGACACATTTATTGCACACTCTGACTCTCACAATCTGCGTGATATTTTTAATGAATGTGAGACATGTTAAGTCTTGCCGATCAGACAGAAAACTGCAGAAGGTAAAACCGGCCGAACAGAATATGTAGAGTTCAGAGTTACACTAAATACCTCAATCAAGGTCACACTGGAACAGTTCGTTTTTGTGCACCACTCTATACTTTCATTTGTACTGACTGAGTGTAAACTGTGCTCCAGGAGTTCAGGTCAGTGATCTCTTACCCAGAGTTCAGTGCTGAACCGTCCACCCTTTTCCAGACTCCCTCTTCATCACTGTCCATCACACCGATCCAGGCTTCACTGCTGCTGAAGTTATCACTGATGAACTCCTGATATTGTGGAGGAACAACATTAATACACACATCTGAACACCAGCAGATCTTTCTGTCTCTACAGACCCTCCAGACATCCGATTCTCAAACAGAATATCAGTGTATCATTTAGTTAATGTTTTATTACTTGTTAAAGGAATGCTTGTCTATTATTAAAATAGCGATTACCAACACATCATATAGATATGTAAATATTTAAAAACGCACATTTTAGATCATTTTTATATTTACATTGTCTCCTGGCATCAAAGGTTTTAAAGTTCCTCTAATCACCACATCCTTATTGGATTACCTTCCACAAGGTCTGTGGAAGACCTCATGCCTCGTTCCAGTCCCTAAGACGTCGCACCCCAAGGAACCAAACCATTTCAGACCCATTGCCCTCACTTCAAACTTGATGAAGACCATGGAGAGGATCATCCTCCATCACCTTCGTCCACTGGTCAGGAGGGACCTAGACCCGCTGCAGTTTGCTTACCAGCCGCACATCGGGGTGGATGACGCTGTCATCTACCTGCTGCATCGGGCCCTCACTCACCTGGACAGTGACAAGAGCACTGTGAGAGTCATGTTCTTTGACTTTTCTAGTGCTTTCAACACGATCCGGCCTTCAGTTCTGAGGGGGAAGCTGGAGGGAGCGGGTGTGGACCATCACATGTCTGAGTGGATTATTGACTACCTCACCAATAGACCCCAGTATGTGAGACTCCAGGACTGTGTGTCTGAGGTGGTGGTCTGCAGCACTGGAGCCCCACAAGGAACAGTCCTCCCCCTTCCTCTTCACATTGTACACGGCAGACTTCAAACACAACACGGACACCTGTCACCTGCAGAAGTTCTCCGACGACACTGCTGTTGTTGGTCGTGTGTCGGAGGGGAATGAGCAGGAATACAGGGGGGTCATCAGTGACTTCGTCAGATGGTGTGAACAGAACCGTACAAAAAGGGCCTCAGTCGTCTTCACCTGCTAAGACGGCTGAGGTCCTTTGGGGTGAACAGGAATCTTCTGAGGTCCTTCTATGACACTGTGGTAGCGTCGGCTGTTTTTTACGCTGTGGTCTGCTGGTGTGGAAGAGTCACAGAGAGGGACAGAGGGAAACTAAATAAACTGGTCAAGAGGGCCAGCTCTGTCCTGGACTGTCCGCTCAAGTACATCGAGCAGGTAGGGGAGGAGAGGATGTTGTCCAAACTAACATCCATCATGGACAACACCTCCCACCCCCTACACGAGACTGTAGGAGCACTGAGCAGCTCGTTCAGCAGCAGACTGTTACACCCGCAGTGTAAGAAGGAGCTACCGCAGGTCATTCCTACCTGCAGTCAGCTGACTCCACAACACAGCCTAGCATTAATTATTATCACTAATTTATTAATATTATTACTGCTATTATTATTATTGTTACTATTATTACACTTACACTTACATTTATGTATAATGTATTATTATTTATTTATTATTATTTACTGTTATTATTATGATTATTATATTCTCACTGTGTATATGGTAATCTTTCCTGTCTTTATATTCTTTATATTCTTTATTTCTTTGTTAATTGCTATGTAAATATGTATATGTATATATAGCTCATGTATAGCTCTTGTATAGCTCTTGTCCTCATTCTTTATATTTTTTTCTTTTTCCCCGGGCGCTTTCAATAGCTGCCCACTGCTGCACGGGTTTGAGTGTGCATGGGTTAAATGCAGAGGTCCAATTTCGTTGTGGTTCATGTGTGTTGTGCCGTGACCTCGCAATGACAAGGGTTGTCACTTTCACTTTCACTTTCATATATATTTTTATATTCTTTCTGTCCTTGTTAAAGAGCCCTGTAACACCTGGATTTCTCATTCGTGGGATAATAAAAGCTACTGAACCCACCCAGTCTGTCACACATGGGGTGTGTTGGGCACGCTAGAGGGCGCTCTCGGTCACGTGTGTTGTGTTTTGGGTACGCTAGAGGGCGCTCTGCTCTGACTGAGCACACCTGAGACCAAGCAGGCACAGGTGTGCATCATTGGGGCTGACTATTTAAGCCCCGATGAGTCAGAGCAGAGCGTGGCTCATTAGGTAGGTCAGAACTAAGTGTAATGGTGGTTCTGGCTTGTGTTACTAGGTATCCTGATTATAGACTGCAGTTCCTTGGCACTCAGATCCGGATTTGAACTGCAGTCCTTGTTTCTTGTTTGTTTTGTCACTGTGAATAATAAACCTCTGTTCTGAACTTCTGGCTCTGAACTGGCGTCCATCCGGTACCCCGCCACCGTTACACAGTCTTAGTTCTTCTGCTCCTTTCTGTAGAAATGTTGTCTCTGTGGTCTTCCCAGGTTTTATTGAGGGAACATAATGAACCTTCATCTTTACCCTTTTATCCTTTAAATCTCATTTCCTCCGTTCTCCTCCACTCTCCGCCTTTTCCTTTTAGTTTCACACTTCAGTGGTACAAATACGTCCCTTTATTCCAGGACAAGTCGGTGCAGTTTACATGTTAAAGCTCATTTCCAGCCATTTCCATGGTTTCATTCTCCTGAGATCCACGTCTGGGGTTTTTGTGGGTTTCGGTACCGAGAACAGTCCTGGTTGATGTTTACAGAGTGATTTAAATGATGTAAATACTGTTCTATCTGTTTAGACTGGGTTCCCTTTTCAGCTGATCATCCTGATATTAGAAGTGTGAACCGGAGAGTGAAGGTACGTTTGGAGTAAAGTGGACGAACCTTCTCAAAATAAGATCAATTCACATTTATTTCACTCGTTTAAGCAGCAAAGCAGAGACGTGTGACAGAGACGGTTAGAAAGACGTTTTCACGAAGCAGTCTTACAGAAATCCGGCTCCGAGCCTGTGAGCGAGCCAGAGGCACCAGGGCCAAGAGAAAACTCCCTCTGAGCAGAAGAGGAAGAACCCTTGAGAGGAACCGAGACTCAGAGGGGGAACCCGTCCTCCTCGGGTCGACACCGGACAGTAAAACAAGAGCAGGAGAAGTTCTCAGTGTCCTCAGCTCCCTGAATGAGACAGAGGGACGTTCAGTGATTCTCCTGAGGGTGAAGAGAGATGAAGGAGAGTCCAGCAGGTGAGAGCAGCGATTAACAGCCACAGCGAGAGTGTCGGGGCACTCGGGTAACTCCATGCTGGGGTTCAAAGGTCACCAACCAATGTCTGTCTGTCTTGTCTATATCTGTCTGTCTGTCTCGTCTGTATCTGTCTGTCTGTCTTGCCTGTGTCTGTCTGTCTGGTCTATATTTTAGACCATGACTATAAACTCTACCATCTATGTAAAGTGCTTTGGGGCAACTCTGTTGTGAAAGGCGCTTTACAAGATTCATTCCTTCATTCCTTCTTTCATTCCTTCATTCATCCATTCATTCCTTCCTTCCTTCATTCATTAATTCCTTCAATCCCTCATTCCTTCCATCATTCATTCATTCCTTCATTCATTCCTTCCTTCCTTCATTCCTTCAGTCCTTCATTCATTCCTTCATCCCTTCATTCATCGCTTCATTCATTGCTTCATTCATTCCATCATTCATCGCTTCATTCCTTCCTTCATTCATTCCTTTATTCATCGCTTCATTCCTTCCATCATTCATTCATTCCTTCATTCATTCCTTCCTTCTTTCCTTCCTTCATTCCTTCCTTCATCCCTTCATTCCTTCATTCCTTCCTTCATTCATTCCATCATTCATCGCTTCATTCCTTCCTTCATTCATTCCTTTATTCATCGCTTCATTAATTCCTTCAATCCTTCATTCATTCCTTCAGTCCTTCCTTCCTTCATTCATTTCTTCATTCCTTGATTAATTCCTTCCTTCATTCCTTCATTCATTAATTCCTTCAGTCCCTCATTCCTTCCGTCATTCATTCATTCCTTCATTCATTCATTCCTTCATTCCTTCATTCATTCCTTCATTCATCGCTTCATTCCTTCAATCTCTCATTCCTTCATTGCTTCATTCATTCATTCCTTCATTCATTCCTTCAATCCTTCATTCCTTCCTTCATTCTTCCTTCATTCCTTCATTCATTCCTTCCTTCCTTCCTTGCTTAATTCCTTCCTTCATTCATTCATTCCTTCATTCATTCCTTCATTCATCTCTTCATTCCCTCCTTCATTCATTCCTTCATTCCTTCCTTCATTCATTAATTCATTCCTTCCTTCCTTCATTCATTAATTCCTTCAATCCCTCATTCCTTCCTTCTTTCCTTCCTTCATTCCTTCCTTCATCCCTTCATTCCTTCATTCCTTCCTTCATTCATTCCTTCATTCATCGCTTCATTCCTTCCTTCATTCATTCATTCCTTCATTGCTTCATTCATTCATTCCTTCCTTCATTCCTTCAATCCTTCATTCATTCCTTCAGTCCTTCCTTCCTTCATTCATTCCTTCATTCCTTCTTTCATTCCTTGATTAATTCCTTTCTTCATTCATTAATTCCTTCAATCCCTCATTCCTTCCATCATTCATTCATTCCTTCATTCATTCCTTCCTTCCTTCAGTCCTTCATTCGTTCCTTCCTTCATTCCTTCATTCATCGCTTCATTCTTTCCTTCATTCCTTCCTTCATTCATTCGTTCCTTCCTTCATTAATTTCTTCAATCTCTCATTCCTTCCTTCATTCATTCATTCATTCCTTCATTGCTTCATTCATTCATTCCTTCCTTCCTTCCTTCATTCATCGCTTCATTCCTTCCTTCATTCCTTCCTTCATTCATTCGTTCCTTCATTCATTCCTACATTCATCTCTTCATTCCGTCCTTCATTCATTCCTTCATTCATCGCTTCATTCCTTCCTTCATTCCTTCCTTCATTCATTCGTTCCTTCCTTCATTAATTCCTTCAATCTCTCATTCCTTCCTTCATTCATTTATTCTTTCATTCCTTCATTCATTCATTCCTTCAATCCTTCATTCATTCCTTCAATCCCTCATTCATTCCTTCCTTCATTCATTCCTTCATTAATTCCTTCCTTCATTCCTTCATTCCTTCCTTCATTCATCGCTTCATTCCTTCCTTCATTTCTTCCTTCCATCATTCATTATATCCTTCAATCCCTCATTCCTTCCTTCATTCATTCCTGCATTAATTCCGTCCTTCATTCCTTCATTCATTCCTTCATCCCTTCATTCATTCATTCCTTCGTTCCTTCATTCATTCATTCAATCCTTCATTCATTCCTTCATTCCTTCAATCATCGCTTCATTCCTTCCTTCCTTCATTCCTTCAATCCTTCATTCAATCCTTCAGTCCATCCTTCCTTCATTCATTCCTTCATTCCTTCCTTCATTCCTTGATTAATTCCTTCCTTCATTCCTTTCTTCATTCATTAATTCCTTCAATCCCTCATTCCTTCCGTCATTCAATCATTCCTTAATTCATCGCTTCATTCCTTCAATCTCTCATTCCTTCATTGCTTCATTCATTCCTTCATTCATCGCTTCATTCCTTCAATCTCTCATTACATCAATCCTTCATTCATTCCTTCAGTCCTTCCTTCCTTCATTCATTCCTTCATTCCTTCTTTCATTCCTTGATTAATTCCTTCCTTCCTTCATTCATTCCTTTCTTCATTCATCAATTCCTTCAATCCCTCATTCCTTCTGTCATTCATTCATTCCTTCATTCATTCCTTCATTCCTTCTTTCATTCCTTGATTAATTCCTTCCTTCCTTCATTCATTCCTTTCTTCATTCATTAATTCCTTCAATCCCTCATTCCTTCCGTCATTCATTCATTCCTTCATTCATTCCTTCCTTCCTTCATTCCTTCAGTCCTTCATTCATTCCTTCATTCATCGCTTCATTCTTTCCTTCATTCCTTCCTTCATTCATTCGTTCCTTCCTTCATTAATTCCTTCAATCTCTCATTCCTTCCTTCATTCATTTATTCTTTCATTCCTTCAATCATTCCTTCAATCCTTCATTCATTCCTTCAGTCCTTCATTCATTCCTTCCTTCATTCCTTCATTCATCGCTTTATTCTTTCCTTCATTCCTTCCTTCATTCCTTCCTTCATTCATTCGTTCCTTCCTTCATTAATTCCTTCAATCTCTCATTCCTTCCTTCATTCCTTCATTGCTTCATTCATTCATTCCTTCCTTCATTCCTTCATTCATCGCTTCATTCCTTCCTTCATTCCTTCCTTCATTTATTCGTTCCTTCATTCATTCCTTCATTCATCTCTTCATTCCGTCCTTCATTCATTCCTTCATTCATCGCTTCATTCCTTCCTTCATTCATTCGTTCCTTCCTTCATTAATTCCTTCAATCTCTCATTCCTTCCTTCATTCATTTATTCTTTCATTCCTTCATTCATTAATTCCTTCAATCCTTCATTCATTCCTTCAGTCCTTCATTCATTCCTTCCTTCATTCATCGCTTCATTCCTTCCTTTATTCCTTCCTTCATTCATTAATTCATTCCTTCAATCCCTCATTCATTCCTTCCTTCATTCATTCCTGCATTAATTCCTTCCTTCATTCCTTCATTCATTCCTTCAGTCCTTCATTCATTCCTTCATCCCTTCATTCATTCCTTCGTTCATTCCTTCATTCATTCATTCCTTCATTCAATCCTTCATTCATTCCTTCATTCATTCCTTCATTCATTCCT
>CM029381.1:4070041-4112041 GCA_017165825.1 Hepsetus odoe
ACTCGGCTGCGAACCGATCTAGTGAGAGCTGAAGGTCACGGCCTGATGAGGCCAACAGGACAACGTCATCTGCAAAAAGCAGTGACCAAATCCTGAGCCCACCAAACCAGACCGCCTCAACGCCCTGGCTGCGCCTAGAAATCCTGTCCATAAAAATTATGAACAGGATCGGTGACAAAGGGCAGCCTTGGTGGAATCCAACTCTCACCGGGATCAGGTCCGACTTACTGCCGGCAATGCAGACCAAGCTCTGACACCGGTTGTACAGGGAACGGACAGCCCTTAACAGGGAATAAGGAGTACCCCCCACATACTCTCGGAGTACCCCCCACAGGACTGCCCGAGGGACACGGTCGAATGCCTTCTCCAAGTCCACAAAGCACATGTAGACTGGTTGGGCAAACTCCCATGCACCCTCCAGGACCCTGCTAAGGGTGTAGAGCTGGTCCACTGTTCCGCAACCTGGACAAAAACCACACTGCTCCTCCTGAATCCGAGGTTCGACTATCCGATGGACCCTCCTTTCCAGGACCCCTGAATAGACTCTCCCCGGGAGGCTGAGAAGTGTGATCCCTCTATAGTTCGAACACACCCTCCGGTCCCCTTTCTTAAAGAGGGGGACCACCACCCCGGTCTGCCAATCCAGAGGCACCGTCCCCGATGTCCATGCGATGTTGCAGAGGCGTGTCAACCATGACAGTCCTACAACATCCAGAGCTTTGAGGAACTCCGGGCGGATCTCATTCACCCCCGGAGCCCTGCCACCAAGGAGCTTTTTGACCACCTCGGCAACCTCGGCCCCAGAGATGGAAGAGTCCACCTCTATGTCCCCAGGCTCTGCTTCCTCCTCAGAAGGCATGTTGGTGGAATTAAGGAGGTCTTCAAAGTATTCCCCCCACCGACCCACAACATCCCGAGTCGAGGTCAGCAGCGCACCATCCCCACTATACACTGTGTTGACTGTGCACTGCTTTCCCCTCCTGAGACGCCGGATGGTGGACCAGAACCTCCTCGAAGCCATCTGGAAGTCCTTCTCCATGGCCTCTCCAAACTCCACCCATGCCCGAGTTTTTGCCTCAGCAACCACCAAAGCCGCATTCCGCTTGGCCTGCCAGTACCTATCAGCTGCCTCCGGAGCCCCACTGGCCAAAAAGGCCCTGTAAGACTCCTTCTTCAGCTTGATGGCATCCCCAACCGCCGGTGTCCACCAACGTGTTCTCAGGTTGCCACCACAACAGGCACCGACCACCTTACGGCCACAGCTCCGGTCAGCCGCCTCGACAATGGAGGCGCGGAACATAGTCCATTCGGACTCAATGTCCCCCACCTCTCCCAGTACGTGGTTAAAGCTTTGCCGGAGGTGGGAGTTGAAGCTTGTCCTCACAGGGGACTCTGCCAGACATTCCCAGCAGACCCTCACAATACGTTTGGGCCTATCAGGCCTGACCGGCATCCTCCCCCACCAACGAAGCCATCTCACCACCAGGTGATGGTCGGTTGACAGCTCCGCCCCTCTCTTCACCCGAGTGTCCAAGACATGCGACCGCAAGTCTGACGACACGACCACAAAGTGGATCATTGAACTGCGACCTAGGGTGTCCTGGTGCCAGGTGCACATGTGGACACCCTCATGCCTGAACACTGTGTTCATTATGGACAATCCGTGATGAGCACAAAAGTCCAATAACAAAACACCGCTCTGGTTCAGATAGGGGGGGCCGTTCCTCCCAATCACGCTCTTCCAGGTGTCACTGTCATTACCCACGTGAGCATTGAAGTCCCCCAGCAGAACGATGGAGTCCCCAGGAGAGACACTCTCTAGCGCCCCCTCCAGAGACCCCTGAAAGGGTGGGTAGTCCAGACTGCTGTTTGGCGCATATGCGCAGACAACACTAAGGACCCGTCCCCCAACCCGAATGCGGAGGGAGGCCACCCTCTCGTCCACCGGGGTAAACCCCAATGTACTGGTCAATAAGTATGCCCACACCTGCTCAGCGCCTCTCACCGGGGGCAACTCCAGAGTAGAAGAGAGTCCAGCCCCTCTCAAGGAGGCTAGTTCCAGAGTCCAAGCTGTGCGTCGAGGTGAGTCCAACTATATCTAGCCGGAACTTCTCAACCTCACGCACTAGCTCAGGCTCCTTCCCCACCAGAGAGGTGACATTCCACGTCCCTAGAGCCAGCTTCTGCAGCCGAGGATCGGACCGCCAAGGCCCCCGTCTTCGGCCACCGCCCAGCTCACATTGCACCCGACCTCTTTGGCCCCTCCCACAGGTGGTGAGCCCATGGGCAGGAGGACCCACGTTGCCTCTTCGGGCTGTGCCCGGCTGGGCCCCATGGGTGAAGGCCCGACCACCAGGCGCTCGCCATCAGGCCCCACATCCAGGCCTGCCTCCAGAGGGAGGCCCCGGTGTCCCACGTCCGGGCGAGGGAAAGCGTTGTCCAAGGATCATTCTCATCATAAGAGGTCTGAACCGCTCTTTGTCTCTTCCCTCACCGAGGACCTGTTTGCCTTGGGTGCCCCTACCAGGGGCATAAGCCCCCGACAACATAGCTCCCAGGATCACTGGGACACGCAAACCCCTCCACCACGATAAGGTGGCGGTTCGAGGAGAGGAAAAGTTTGTGCAAAAGTTTTAGGCAGGTGTGAAAAAATGCTGTAAACAAAGAACGCTTTCAGAAATGGAAGATTAATCATTTATTTTCATCAATCAACAAAATGCAGTGAATGAACAAAATAGAATCTAAATCAGATCAATATTTGGTGTGACCACCCTTTGCCTTCAAAACAGCATCAGTTCTTCTAGGTACACTTGCACACCGTTTTTGAAGGAACTCGGCCGGTCGGTTGTTCCAAACATGACTGTGTTTCTCCTCCGTGTGACATTGATGATCATCAGTACCTGTCTGGTAAAACTGGTTGATCAGACACAGACTATAATCCTACAAAATCCCTGACTGTGTGCAAGTGTACCTAGAAGAACTGATGCTGCTTTGAAGGCAAAAGGTAGTAACACCAAATATTGATTTGATTTTGATTTTTCTTTTGTTTGCTCAAAATAAATAATCATTATTTATATTTCTGAAAGTGTTCTTTTGGTGGTGGTGGTCTAGTGGTAGGGTGCTTGCCTATGGATCTATTGTTCAAGAGGTCCCAGGTTCAAATCCCACCCTTAGAACTACCACCACTGGGTCCCTGAGCAAGACCCTTAACCCTGAGTGTCTCCACGGGGACTGTCCCTGTAATTAGGACATGGAAGTTGCTCTGGATAAGAGTGTCTGCTAAATAATGTAAATGTTTACAGCATTTTTTCACACTCGCCTAAAACTTTTGCAGTACTGTACATAAAAATGAACAAAACTCTTAAACTGATAAATCTTAAACTGAGAAATATTTTGTGTATTGCTCATAATGGGAAAATTGAAAACACTGAAAACACTTAAATCAGTGTTTAAATCAGAGATGTGACATACAGGCAGGAAGAGCCAGTGAGTGGAAATGCAGCTGGTTTAAGAATAGTGGACCAATCAGATAATCAACAACAACACAGGAGCTGAGAATCAGCTCAGCTGGAGAGTCTGACAGTGGTGAATACAGCTGCAGAGGAGAAGAGAAAAGTGACTCAGAGCTCAGAGATGAGTGAACCTGTTACACTGACTGTGACTGGAGAGTCTGTGAGTTTGATCCCAGTAATGATTTTTAATATTATCTCTTTGTATGTATTTTTATCTTTTCTGTTCTGCATTTCCTCTTGATCAGATGTAGCTCAGGTAGTGCTGAGAGTGTCTCCACAGAGCTGGTGGACTGAAGGAAACTCAGTGACTCTAAGCTGTGAGGTTAGAAACTCTTCTACAGGCTGGAAGTTCAGCTGGTACAGAGATCAGGAGGAACTTGTCTTCAAAAGCACAGGAGAAGTTGGAGGTTCCTACACCGTCAGTCCTGCTGCTGTAAATCACTCAGGAGTTCCTGAGTGCAGAGCACTGAGAGGAAACCCAGCCTTTCACACACAGTACAGCAACCCACAGCTGCTCTGGTGAGACTGCAGGTGAGAACATGTAGAGGTTCCTCACATCTGCTGACTGTAGCCCATCTGTTGCTGTGCAGAGTTTTTATCCACCAGACCAACACTAAACATTGTTTGGTTCATTCTTAACTCTACAACTTCCAGATGCAACAAATCAGCATGTGTTTTCTCTCCATTTCTCAGATACGTCTCCTCCAGTCTCTCTGATTGTCAGTCCCATTAGAAGTCAGTTTAGTGGTCATTCACTCTCACTAAGCTGTGAAGGACAGATTGGTTCTACAGGATAGAGAGTGAGACGATACACACTCAGTGAACGGGTGTCAGAGTGTGTATCAGACACAAGATCAGTTTCAGGATCTACATGCAACATCAGCTCCCTGTCCACATCCCACACTGGAGTGTACTGGTGTCAGTCTGGATCTGGAGGAAGGAGTCGCCCAATCAACATCACAGTTCATGGTAAGTCATCGTGAGGTAGAAGTTTATGTATCAGCTATTTAATTAATTTAAACATTAGACATATCTCTCAACACTGTTTGCTTCATGTATTTATTTATTAATTTAAATATAGATATATTTATTTATTTATTATATATATATATTTTTTTTTATTGTAAAGTTTATTTGTTGCCATGCATTCAGTGGAGAAGCATGCCCTTGTTTAGCTATGTACCTTTACATATGAAAATCTGAATGCATATAAAACAGAAGACAAACTCAGCACACCCATCTGAAAGGGCTGTTTTGGCCAGTGAAACAAATAGATGTGATTTAAGTTAGTGTAATGACCTGGTCTAAAAACAATATAACATACATTGATGTGATGCTGCAATAATGGGATTAAGTGCATGTCTCAAAGCTAAATCATGATAATTATCAGTGACAAATTAAGTGATGAATGTTTGTCCTTCCATTGTCTGAATCATGTCTCTATCAGTGTAAACACACAGAA
Source organism: Hepsetus odoe (assembly GCA_017165825.1). Lineage (NCBI taxonomy): Eukaryota > Metazoa > Chordata > Actinopteri > Characiformes > Hepsetidae > Hepsetus > Hepsetus odoe. Next base: position 4,075,016 of record CM029381.1, read on the forward strand.
TAGGGTGATCTTAGTTACAGGTTTGCTGGAAAACATTTCTACGGTTCTGGCAATACACCTTATATCATTTCACTACTACACTGTAGTGATTTGTGTGTGTGCGCATGTGCGCGCGTGTGTGTGTGTGTGTAGGTGAGTCCAGTTCTAAAGCTCAGTTCTCCGTCCTCAGTCTGATCAGCAGTCTTCTGGCAATGTCCCCGTATCTGTTGCTGTCCATCATACTGATGATAAATGCCACAAAGCTCAAGGTAACAGCTCACAGTCTTTCTGTGTGTTTCTTCAATGTCACTCATTAAACACTAACAAGGAAATCATTTTGATCATCTTCAAATCAGAAATCTTGTTAAATGGATTTGTGAGGGCTGTTAAAAGTTTAAAAAAGTTTAAAGTTGTAAAAATCCAACAAAGCTAATGTGGGTGAGCTGAAATACATCATTACTGCCAGAAAATGTTATCACTGACATTAACACACACAAAGTCCTTCTTTGGGCCAATAATTGATCTTCTTCAGTAAAAAGATTAAAACGATGATTTGAGTATATAGTTCAGATCACTGTAAAAAGTGGGTGACTGACTGGATCTCTGTGGAATTTACTGATCACTCAAACGAAACGTCTTTTTTTTTTTACATATCTGTGCTGCAGTTGTTGTAATAAAATATGATTTCATCACAGGTATCACTGAAAAAATCTCAGATATATAGTTTTAAAGGATGACTCTGAAAATGACCTTTCAGCTGTGGTCCAGTGTGGATTAATGTTTAGAGGCCAATTGAAAATGTTCATTGTGTGTTTCACAGCTTCAGCTGATGAGAGGAACACGACAAAGACAATGACAGAAGCTGGAACATCTTCATGATGCTGAACACCAAGTTTTGACCTTGATTGATCATTTCAACCTGAAATATACTTTCAAGACCTTGTGAGAGATTTCTCCATCTGACTGATCTTAAAGGGTTTAAATAAAGCTCCTCCCACTCAAACATCCAGTAAGCTCAACTTAAGCTCTCTCCTAGTTTATTCAGTTCTGGTTCTTATGCTTATTAATTTTCAATATGCTTCTTTTTAATAAAGTTTAATACAGATATCTTCTACTTAATGATCTTTAAAATCTTTTAGATTTAGTATATTTGCATTAAAGGGGCAGTGGTGGCCTAGTGGTTCGGGTGTTGGCCACATGACCGGAGGATCGGGTGTTTGAACCCCTTCCCAGTAGGTTTCCCTGAGGTACTCTTGAGCAAGGTGCCGTCCCCGTCACGCTCCTCCCTGCGATGGGCTGGCGACCTGTCCAGGGTGCGTCCCCCGTCTTCGCCCTGTGTGAGCTGGGATGGACTCCACAACCCTAATTAGGACAAGCAGCAGAAAATGACTGACTATATTTGTATTATATTTCAGTCGTCACTATCATTTGCTCTGCTTTAACCTAAAATATATTTTTAGTTCATGTTCATGATAAAATCCAGCATCCACAGTATTTCTCTTTAACAGATTGTGCAGTTTTGTTAGCTCTAATTTTGTCTCATGAGTTTACATTCTTATACTGGTCTTCTAGTTCATCCAGATGGTCTTCAGAAGCCTTCATCGGACAGTAGTTTTCTTGCAGAGCTGGATTTCTCCCTGCTGTGATGGAAGCTGCTCCTGATGGTGTGTGTTTGACGGTGGGGTCATGAACACTCACACTGACTGGGGGAATGTATTGATACAGTTTAATGATACAAAGCCTGTATTTTAGCAGTCTGGAGAATTACATTTAGTACTCCAGAAGTAGATAAATGGCTTTTTTGGCAAGACAAAGGCCCGAAAAAAAAGGTAAATTGCATTTCAATCAAAATATAAATAAAAAAAATGGCATATTAATATTTAGTGATTTGTTTCCCATATTGTTTAGCTACATGTTAAAGTGTGTTTAAAGTGTGTTCTGTCGGCGCTGATCTGGTGTTTAAACTGTTGGACGCTCCTGAAGTGTTTTTTCCTCATTCTGTTGAAAAGCTCCGTCTAAGTCTTCTAACAGAACTCTGTGTGTAGTGAGCAGGGGAAGTGACTGAGTGAAGGATTCGGGACACAGCCCTTCTCCAGCCGCTGTGAGCTTCACTCGTTAAACAGTGTGATTTGGGACAGAGCCTTTCTGAAGCGACGCTTAAAGCAGCGCCTCGATGTCTCGCTGTGCTGCTGTTTTATAATCCAGCCTGAACGAGAGAGGAGCTTCATTTAACTGAGTTTCTTCATTAAACTGCTCCACTATCAGGACCGATCCGTTATTTGATCTCTTTCTCGACTTCTTTGCTGTGAAAGTCTTCAGAAAGAAAAGTTCTGATAGTGAAATCTGATTGGCTGAGCCGAGTGTGACGTCACGCCGTCCCTCCGACCGTCTCACATCAACTGAATTGTGTATCAATGCGCGGCGCTCTGCGCGCAGCTGCAGTGTCCGAATAAAGATCCGGTCTGGAGGGTCCTGCAGCCTTTCAATGTCTCTACTGCTGTTGATCCACTTTAAACACTGTGAACTCAGACAGGTGGACAGTGGAGACTCATCCCGGACACAGTGTTGATTATTACATTCTAGGACATTAAAGAATAAATGTACACACACACACACACACAGCTGTTTTATATCTCAGGTATAAATAACTGGTGATCTGGTTAATCTGAAATGAGAGAAATTAAGTTAAAGACTGAAAGATTAGAATATCTGTTTAGCTGAGATTAGTTTAAAGTTAAATCTGAATTGTGTGTTTATTTGTGTTTATTGCTGTATGAACTGTGTATAAAGAGGAAGAGTGTGTGTGTGTGTGTGTGTGTGTGTGTGTGTGAGAGAGAGAGAGAGAGTGTGTGAGTGAATGTGCGTGTGCGTGTGTGTGTGTGTGTGTATGTGTATGAAAGTGAAAAAGTGAAAGTGACTATTCTTGTCATTGTGAGGTCACAGCACAGCAGACAGTGAACCACAACGAAATTGGACCTCTACATTTAACCCATGCACTCAAACACCATGTAGCAGGGGGCAGCTATGAAAGCTCCCGGGGAGCAGTGACAGGGACAATACCTTGCTCAAGGGTACCTCAGGGCAACCTACTGGGAAGGGGTTTGAAGGAAACTGATGGGCCGGGAAAGGAAGAGATCTCCATGGAGATGCCAGCTGTTGTGAGGCTTGAGGAGGGAGAGGCTTCATCAGGTCAGTAAATAAATATCTGATTTTTAAACGGCCCAGACGTTATTACGGGTTATTAAAGGTTATTAAATAGAATAAGTATCTGATGATTGCGTAGTCAGTAAGTATCTAATTGTGAATTAGTCGGTCAATATCTAATGACGGATTATTCTATTCTAAGTATTTGATTATTCATCAGTACAGGAGTTACTGATTATAATAAATTAATGATGTACCTGAAAATCAGTGGAAGATTGTATTAATGAATTAAATGGTAATATTTTGTTGTATATTAAAATCTGCTGTGTGAACTCTCCATTCATGTTTATAATTATTCATAATCCACACTTAAATAAAGAAGTATCAACATCACTCTTGGTTATCATTCAAAGTTATGCTGCCGGTGAGGAATCCAGCACTGCTGCTGCTGCTGTTGCTGCTGCTGTAGCAGTTGCTACTGCGGGTACTTGTGCAGCTGGTGCAGCGTTAGATTTAAATTTTGAAGCTGATATTAAATTAATTGTAATGAACAAACACTCGTTTGTGTGTTTGGTGTAAAATTCTGAACAGGACTAAAGTAAGCAGCATTATTTTCAGCACCCTAAGAAAGTTAAAAAATACCTTTAGTGTTCAACAAGTGGTTTGAACATTATAATGTACATTTTTATTGGAGATGCTTACACAGACACATTTCAACAGCCCCCATGTTGATGCGATCAATCGCTGCCAGACCGCAGGATTGAGAAAGGTACCGTTAAAAGAATAAAGCACTCTGGAGGATGGAGAAGATTATAGAAGGAAGCGAGTTTCACATTCATGGTGTTTATATGTAGGTAAAACCATGGTTATGATAAAGGTCAGTTCATCCATCAGTGTTACTTTACATTTACTTTACTTTAGATCAACAAAACTGTGTATTCTAACTGAGGAAAAAGTTAGGACACCCTACCCCCTAATAGCTAGTGTTCCCCCTTTGGCTGAAGTAACCGCAGTGAGACACTTCTTGAAGCATCTACCAGTCTCTGACTTCGGTCTGAGGAAAGTTTGATCAGCTCCTAAATGCAGAAATCTTTAAGCTGTGAGATGTTCGAGGGGTTTCTTGCATGTACAGCCTGTTTCAAGTCACCCCACAGCATCTCTTCTGGGTTTTGACTCGGCCACTCCAGGACTCTCCATTTCTTAGTTCTCAGCCAGTCCTTGTGGATTTACTGCTTTGGGTCATTGTTGTGTTGCAGGGTCCAGTTCCGCCTCAGCTTTATTGTTCTTACAGATGGTCTCACATGTTCCTCAACCACCCTCTGATGCACGAAAGAATTCATGGGGGATTCTATGATGGTGAGTTGGCGAGGTCCTGCTGCAGCAAAGCATCTCCAAAATATGACACTTCTACCTCCATGCTTCATAGATGGTATGAGGTTCTTTTCCTGGACTCTTTTCCAACTCTTTTCCTCTTCTGGTGTCCAAATAATAAAATTTTAGACTCTTTCTTTCTTTCTTTTGAGTTTTCCCATTTAGGAGTTGCCACAGTGGATCATCCAATTCCATTTCAATCTTTCAATCTTTCAATCATTACAGTCTTCTGCATCTTCTTCCTTCACACCGACAACCTGCATGTCCTCTCTCATCTCGTCCATCAACCTCTAACTCTCTAACTTTGTCTCCAAAATATCTAACCTGAGCTGTCCCTCTAATATATTCATTTCTAATCCTTTCTATCCTCATCACACCCAAACGAAAATCTCAGCATCTTCAACTCTGACACGTCCAGCTCCACATCCTGTCTTTTCACCAGTTCCACCAGCTCCCTGTAGACTAACAGCACTGGTGGTTGTCGTTGTTAACCTAAACCAATCTGGTATGAAAATCTGTTTTGTTGTCCACATACTGATTTGGCAAAGGTTTTACACCGCAGGCTGAGTTTTACACCATCAGCTGTGTTATACATCGGGTTATCCATAAATGTATTTATTTGTTTATTTATTGGTTCATTTTTTAATCATAAAACACTGACATGAACTTCAGTCTGAAGCGCCAAATTTCTGCCGACATTGTCCACATGAATCTGCTGTGAAGTTTGTCTCCAGGGGTCTCAGTCGTGCTGTAATTTACACTAGAAGTTTAATCCGCTGCGTTTAGGAGAAGAGTGGCTGTGTTGAACACAAAATCAAGCTCCACACCAGTTTCACAAAGTGTTGTTCTGAATTTACAGAGTAACAACCCCCAACAGTGATCTCTGATCTCTCTCATCTTCTCTTCCAGCTCCTTTCTCTTCTGTCCCTCCTGCAGACCCCCAACTGTGTCCACACTTTAGCTGCGCGTTTATTCCTGTCTTTACGGTATTTCACCCACCAGGACAGTCGTTCTCCTTTCTATATGTAATGATATTCAGATCATTACTATGAGAATGTTTACTGATTTTGATGGTGAAAGAAAAGTAATGAGCAGAGAGTAATAATCCTCCACCCGGTGTTTAGTAAATGCGCAAGAAGAAGGAAGTGAAAGTGAAAGTAAAGTTGCGTCCCATTCCGCACCCTTCTGCTCCTCCACTCGACACTTCCGAGTGCACTTCTCACGGCGCTGCGCTGTCTTTTACACACTGTTTAGGGCAGAATTGTGAAGTTTGGGACGCAGGATAAAGTTATCTCGACGCCGCTCCAGCAGGAGAGGAGAGTCCGGACTTCAGCGGGTTGATTTCACACAGGAAGTTCCTGAACCGACCCTGATGTTTTATACTGGAGCTGAAAGAACACACACACTTCTTCTGCTGATGGACACAGAGAGACTCTCCAGCTGAGCTCCAGAGCTGGAGTCTCTCTTCTCTGAGGGTCCAGAGGTGGAGGTGGAGGTCCTCACTGCTGGAGGTGAAGCTGTCTGTGTGGAAGTGCAGGGCTGAGCTGCTCTTCAGCTTTTAAAGCTGGATGTTCAGCACAGCTCGCTTCACTGGACTTCAGTGTGAACCAGTCCAAACTAGAGAGCAGGGTGGGGAGGCTGGAGGACCTCTTTATTCCGGGAGGATGGAGAACAAGTCTGTCTGGAGGAGAAGTTTGTGGGAGGTGGTGGAGGAAGGTTGTTCTGCTGATGTTTGTTGAAGTGAAACAGTTTGAACTTTCAGTGATTTTATAAAGAAACACTTTCAGTTCAGAACCTCCTCAGATCCTCAGAAACATCAGCGACGGGACAAACCACAGCCCAGGACAGAGGGCGACCATAACTGGTCCAGACCATTATTCACCTCCTCACCTGACCAGTACCACCAGTTACAGCAGCTCCAGCTCAGCTCTCATCTCCTGTAGAAAGATCTCAGTGATGATCATGAACCTGCTGATCATCTCACTTTTCACAGAGTCCCTGTTCAACGCTGTTCAAGAGCAAAGATCATTTACTCCAGGAGGAGCTTCACAGAGCAGTCCTGCGGCTCCACACTGAACTGACCTGCTTCAGTGTTTGATTAAATATTAACAGAAGAGCAGCAGGAGCTCGGGGGACATTTACAGTCCTGTCACTACAAACTTTATTACAATGAGTTTTAAAATATTGTGTTTGTTTATTAAGTTTAAAGAAACACACAGAAGTTGTTGAAGTTGTTTATTATTTTGAAAAATTTTTCAATATTAATGTGACTTTTTTACATCAGTGAAAAATTCTTTATTGAAAAATACTGAAAAATATTTGACGTACAAAAGTTGTACATGCACAACCAATAAAATCACTCTGTAAAATGTGTTTTTGATGCCTGAGCTGCACAAAAGCATGTGGTGTGTAAGAGCCTGTGTGTGACTGTAAACACTGCAGGTTTATTTCTGGATGGAGCTGCAGGAAGAAGAAGCTCATTAACGTCCCGTTCTGAAGAGAGACTCGTTCAGCTCTTCTCTGTGTGTGTTCTGGATGCAGTGCTGACGGAGAGCAGATCTCCAGTGTGGAGCTGAGAGTGTGTGAAGAGAAACTGCTCCATGATGGAGGATCTTCATTCCAGCACTGCAGGAGGAGCCTCTGATCCACAGTGAGTCCTTTTACAGGGTTCTGCAGGAAACAGGAAGAACAGAATATCTGTCCCTGCTGTTCAGACTAGTTTTAGAAACGTCAGAGACTCTCAACAACAGCCTCTCTCATCCTGGATCATCATGGACACGCAAAGACCTACACACACACACACACACACACACACACACACACACACACACACACACACACACTACAGCCTCTCTCCTCCGGGTGAAGGGTGAAGAGGTGAAGAGAGCAGAAACCCCAGAACCCAGAAGATCCAAAAGGTAACCTGTTCCCTCTGATCCAGAGTCAGTAAAACACTCAACACTCAGAGAGTCTTTTACCATCATTTACCTGATTTATACACACACACACACACACATACATAGACACCTATACACACACAGACTCACATACACAAACACAGATACCTATACACACACATGCACACACACACACACACACACAATCTCACACCAACTACACACACATCTTAGATTCTGTTTTAGCCATTGTCTGAAGACTGTAACAGTCTTCATTTTTACATGTTACTGTATTTCTTCTGTGTTTCTTCATCCTCATTCCAGGTGCACACACACACACACACACACATTTAACTTCACATATACATACATTTACTACACACACACACACACACACACACAGACACACATGCACTCACACACATTTAACTACACATTGACATGCATTTACTACACACACACACACACACACACACATTTAACTGCACATATACATACATTTGCTATACACACACACACCTACACACACATATATTTAACTGCACATATACATACATTTGCTACACAGACACACACACACACACACACACACACAAACACCTTTGCACAAACACATGCACACCTATACACACCAACACACCAACACACATGCACACACATTTAAATATACATATACATGCATTTACTACACACAGACACACATTAGGTGATTCTGTTAGATTCTGTTTTAGCCATTGTCTGATATAACTTCTTCTTTTTTACATATTTAATTTCTTCTGTGTTTCTTCATCCTTATTCCAGGTGGAAGAGATTTGGAACAGAACCTCCAGAACCCAGCTGTGTGTCTATGAAGAGTAACCAGTCCATGGGTAATCCTTTTAATTTCAGCAGAGAGCCTGTTCCCTCTGATCCAGAGTCAGTAAAACATTCAACACTCAGAGAGTCTTTTACCATCATTTACCTGATTTATACACACACACACACACACACACACACATTTTTCAGACGCTCTTATCCAGAGCGACTTCCATGCCCCCATGTCCTGATTACAGGGACAGTCCCCCCTGAGACACTCAGGGTTCATTGTCTTGCTCAGGGACCCAGTGGTGGTAGTGCTGGAGGTGGGATTGAACCTGGGACCTCTTGAGCCACAGGTCCATAGACAAGTACCACCACTAGACCACCACCACCCAACACACACACACACACAAACACAAACACAAACACACACACTCACCTACACACACATATATATACACACACATATACACACACACACACACACACACACACACACATACAGACACACACATGCACATCAACTGCACAGACACACACAAACACCTACATACACACACACACACAAACACACACTGCCTCAGTAAAGTGATTTTCTGTCACAAACATGAGTGTTTATCAGTTTTAGTTATTAACGTGTTCATTATTTCTTTTTTTCTATTAAACTCTCACAGATTCCAACAAAAATCCGACTCCAGAAAACTGGATTTAATATTTAAGGTTTGTTCAAATGTGAACGTCTTCACTGCCTTTACTTGACTTACTTTGCTCTTCCAGGATTCAGTTAATTAGCTCTATTTCTGCTCTATTATAGTTTAATATGGTTTTATTTCAGAGCCAAATCCAGCTTTGAACCTACACGTCCTGAGTGTTTGTGTTGTTTTAATAAGTGTTTTATTCATTTTCAGAAACACTTGTCCTGATTAGGGTCACAGGGCTGCTGGAGTCTGTCCCAGCTCTCACAGGGTCAAAGGTTCTGCTGTTTCTTTCTTGAACAGACTACAGTTATTACTATCAGCTATTAAATTAAGTAGAAATGTTAGATCATTAGACAAACTCTATAAACTATTGTTTAAGTGATCAGATAATTAACACGGCACATCACTGAATGGTCAAGTCCTCCACAACCCCTCCTTCGAAAGCTGAAAGTGTTTTTGGCAAAATTAGATCTGATTGCATTTCTTTTGAAGAAAAAGATGTTAATCCAGGTGGGACAGTCCAGGTCCTCTCTGTGTGTAGTGGACATGTTCTCTCCATGTATGTGTGTGTGTTTCCTCTGGGAACTTCTGTCCTGTGATGGACTAGCGACCTGTCCAGCTTATTGACCCTGACCCTAATCAGGACAAGGGGCTCAGGAAATAAATTAATAAATGAATGAATTAATTCTGATTTAATGTGTGTAAAAATATACTTTAAACTGCAGACAGTTTCCATCTAGTTGATCTAAAAACTAGTTTATCTAAACACTCTTTCATGAAGTTAAATCAAGAGCTGCTGCTGAAGCTCAACAGTGTGATGACCAGAGAACCAAGAAGTTCAGGACCTACACCTGTGATCTTCTGTGTCCTATAAACTAGTGAACTGACTGAAAACAGCACATTCCTCTTACCTTTTACTGCATTGATCCTCCTCATTCGTCCTTATTCTTATTCCATAAAGTGTTTTTACTGAGAAACAACAGCTGAGATTAAAGCCTAAATCTGCCTAAGACTCGTCCACAGTTCTGTTGAGCTCTATTTCCTGTATTCATATAATCCCTCACTGTAACGTTACAGCTTCTGAATGTTTCTCACTTCATTTTTATCCAGGAACTGGAGCAGAAGATCATCTCTGTAGTGAAGAACAAGCTGAACACATTCAAAAAACGCCTTAGTCCCGATTACCCAGCATGCTCTGAGAGAGAGCTGGAGGATGAGGATGATCAGAGGAGTGTGAGAGAGGGAGTGCTGAAGATCACACTGAACATCCTGAAGAAGATGAACCAGGCAGACCTGGCAAACACACTAGAGATCAGTAAGAGTTCAGGGTCATGTGATCATTACAACACTAAGTTCTGTATCAGTGTGAACCCAGCCTCACTTTTTACCTTCATCAGTCTGAACAGAGTCTCACTCAGCTTTACAGTTCTTTACAACATGTTAAACATTTGAGGAGATATTTTCATTTTGTTCCTTGAGAACTGAAATTTCATTTTATTTTTCCATTTATTAGAACTGTATGTTTATTTGTTATATTTACAGCTCATAAGTTCATTATGTATTATGGACAAAAAAAAACATTGTTGCACCTTTTTGGTGAGGATGGAGGAGGTTTGAGTTGAGCTGAGCTCATCAGTGGACACTACGAAATCTGAAGCTAGACACACCCTCAGCTACAGCTCCATTGATTTGGACAGGTGTGTGAGTGAGTCTTAGCTCACCTGGAGTCCACAGTGATCTCCTCAACAGCTTTGGTGCCTCCTTTGTGTCAACTGCAAAGCTGATTATAGTGTTTAACCCATGCACATTAAAAAAGTCATGGGAAATAAAGAAGAGGAAAAAGGAGTGTATAAAATAAGACAAAGTCTTGTGGCACACCTGGGTTCAGGGTGAGAGTTGAAGAATAGGTGTAGTTTCATTAAGCTAACAGATTTAACTTAATGAAACAACATTAATTGTTCTCTCTTTAAAAAAAGTCCAACTGCAGAGTGATGTGCTGAAACTGAGCCGACTAAGCTTAGTGATCAGCTTGGAGGGAATTATCATGTTGAATACTGAGCTGAAGTAATTGATCATCATTCTGAAGTAAGAGTAGGAAGTGTCCAGGTGGGTGAAGGCACAGCAGAGTTCCTTGAAGATGGTGTCCTCAGGTGACTGATTAATGCAATAGGCAAACTGATGGAGTTCCAAGGCAGTGAGTAGTGAAGACTTTAGGTGTGAAAGAAACAGTTTCTCACAGCACTTTGTACTGATGGGGGTGAATGCAGTTTGACAGAGTCAGTGATGTCCGTTGCTGTGTAGTCACAGCTCACACAGGGCGAAGGACGGGGGACACACGCTGGACAGGTCGCCAGCCCAGGAGCGAGACAGGGACGGCACCTTGCTCAAGGCTACCCCAGGGCAACCTATTGGGAAGGGGTTCGAACTCCGATCCTCCGATCATGCTGCCAGCGTCCGAACCACTAGGCCACCGCTGTCCCCATTGCTGTGTAGTGTTTCATTATGTAGAACACTGCCTGTCTTAATGACTTTCTAATGTTGTCATCAGACTGAGGGGAGAGGAAAGGTTTATAGTCCAAGACAGTCTATTAGCTGTATGAACAGTTTGCATTATGGAATCAGACAAAAAAATAAAAAAATAAAAAATAAAAAAAAGAATTTAATTAAGTTACAACTGCTAGCATTAGCTTTGTGCCACCATTTACCATTTTGCTCTAGCACCAGGGTTAGAACAGTTCTAGTCACAGTTTCTATGTAAAGATGCACAACCCACGTCTGCTCAAAACAGAAGCGTCAGGATTTGAAAAATGTATAGAGCTATAAGTAACACACTAGTTAGATCACAGAGCACTGCTTTAAAAGATTTATATTCTTTAATTCAGATGTTATTTCTGCATCATTGCAGGTGAAAGTAGTTCACATGGTTCCTTCCTCTTTTATCAGGTTTTGCCCCTGCTTGCCATCAAAAACTCAAATCCAAACTGAAGGAAAAGTGTGCGAGAATAAATGAAGGAATCTCTGGTCATGAATCCTCAGCACTTCTGAATGAGATCTACACAGAGCTCTACATCACAGAGGGAGGGAGTGGAGAGATCAATGAGGAACATGAAGTGAAACAGATTGAAACTGCATCCAGGAAAAGAACAACACAGGAGACCCCAATTAAATGTAACGAGATCTTTAAACCCTTACCAGGAGAGAAGAAGTCCATCAGAACTGTACTGACTAAAGGAGTTGCTGGAATTAGAAAAACGGTCTCTGTGCAGAAGTTCATTCTGGACTGGGCTGAAGGAAAAGTAAATCAAGATGTTCTCTTCATATTTCCACTTCCTTTTAGAGAACTAAATTTGATGAAGGAGAAGAGGCTCAGTCTCATCAAACTTCTTAATCGCTTCTTCCCACAAACACAAGAATTAAAATCAAGACATTATCGTCAATACAAAGTCTTGTTCATCTTTGATGGTTTGGATGAGTGTCGACTTCCTCTAGATTTCCACAACAATGAGAACATGGTGGATATAGAAGAGCAAACCTCACTGGATGTTCTGCTGACGAACCTCATTAAGGGGAATCTGCTTCCCTCTGCTCTCCTCTGGATCACCTCTCGACCAGCAGCAGTGGGTCAGATCCCTCCTGAGTGCGTTGACCAGGTTACAGAAGTTCGAGGTTTCAGTGACCCTCAGAAAGAAGAGTACTTCAGGAAGAGGATCAGAGATCAGGATCTGGCTGAGAAAGTCATCAAACACACCAAGTCTTCAAGAAGCCTCTTCATCATGTGCCACATCCCAGTCTTCTGCTGGATTGCAGCCACTGTTCTAGAGAGATTGTTGGGTGAAGCTCAGAGTGGAGAAATCCCCAAAACCCTGACACAGATGTTCACACACTTCCTGATTCTTCAGATCAAACACCGGAACCAGAAGTACAGTGGGAAGAGTGACCCAGATCCTGATCAGACTAGAGAGAGTATTCTGGCTCTGGGAAAACTGGCTTTCCAGCAGCTTGAAAAAGGAAACCTGATCTTCTATGAGGAAGACCTAAGAGAGAGTGATATTGATGTTAGAGAAGTGTCAGTTTACACAGGAGTGTGCACCCAGATCTTCAGGGAGGAACCTGGGCTGCACCTGGGGAAGGTCTTCAGCTTTGTACATCTGAGCATTCAGGAGTTCCTTGCTGCTTTATATGCTTTTCTGCGTTTGATGCGTTTCATCAACAAAAATATTCAGATTCAACAAAACACTGAACTCTCTGAGCTTTTCATCAGCTCATCAATGACAGACTTCCTCAACAGTGCAGTGGTCAAGGCCTTACAGAGAGAGAATGGACATCTGGATCTTTTCCTCCGTTTTCTTCTGGGTCTCTCACTGGAGTCCAATCAGACTCTTTTACGAAGCACCCTGACACAGACAGGAAGGAGATCTCACAGTAGTGAGGAAACAGTCAAATACATCAAGAAGAAGATTCAGGAGAACAGCTCTACAGAGAAATCCATCAACCTGTTCCAACCTGTACTGGTTGATCTAGAACATGTTTAGAACACAACTAGAACATTTCAGTAAAGAACTCACATGATTGTTAAATAAATCACTTTTAGTTTCACATTCAGATGGTTTCTTTTACTGAGTTTAGTCCACAGTGAAAGTGTATCAGCTGAGAGTCTACAGTCTGCAGTGAGATGCACTGTGTTCACATTAACACTTGTGTTCTGTCCATCTGCATTTTTCAGTCCAGTCTACAGGAAGTGCTTTATACACTGACTGCACAATTATTAGGCAGTAATTTACAATATCATCCTTTTTACGCATATATTCCAACTCCAAGCTGTATAAACATGAATGCTGATTGGATTAAAGTAGATCAGGTGATGTGTGTTTGTGTAATGAAGGGGGCGTGGCCTAAGGAGATCAACACTCTATATCAGAGGGATGCAGCACTCTTGAAATGACCAAGATATCAGGGCTTCATCACATGACCATCAAACGGCTCGTTGCAGATTGTCAACAGGGTTGAAAGAAACGTGTTGAGAAAAAAATGACTCAAATGAACTGCCAAAGATCTGAGAAGAATCAAACATAATTCTACACACTAATAGCTGCCTAATAATTGTACACACACATGTATCCCTGAGAAAGTTTCCACTCACACTTCCTTTGTACAATAGCGGTCCTCCTTGCTGGCTTGAAAAGGTGAATAGCGGAGGTGCCAGGGCTCGGCAGTAACCTTGTACTTTATTGTACGATACATCACAGATTCAGTTCTTCAGAACAGAGACCGGACAGTGCTGGGTCGGCTCGGCAGTCCTTAAATAGCTGGTTAACCAGGTGTGAGGAACTGTGTGCAGGGATTGGCTGTATGGTGAGATCATCAGAATTCCTGGGACCGTGACCATGGCTGGCGTCCCACGAGAACCGTGACAATATTCAGGTTTCAGGGATTTTAACATTTTGGATTGACTGATAGCACAGAGTTTGTTCCAAAATGAATTGTCAAAATACTCTCTGAACATTGTGCTGTAGAGTTCCACTATTCAGGAGTGATGGAGAGAGAAAGTTCATATTTAAATAAAACTTTAAATGGACATTTATCTAGTGAAAAGTAAAGGTACATGTGTTTTGCTTGAATCTCTTAAGAAACAGAGCTGGTGTTGCTCAGTTTGTGGTCAGTTCAGCATCTTCCAGATGGGACTTTAGTATCTGAAGTCTGTGTCCTAAAGGATCTGGTCTGTCGGTGTGTTTACAGGGTCCCATACTGGGAGGAGCTTTATGTTATAATGTAGTAGAGAATCAGGCTCAGTGCTGCAGTGTCTCATTACAAACTGACTTCATTTGGGGGATTTCATGGTGTAAACGTGTGCTATTTTTAAACTTTCCCCACATTTTGAGATCTTTTTTAAGTTTGTAGAAAACAGTGATGAGGAGATCCTTGGTCTGGGTGTGGCTTTGTGGTAAAGGCTGGTTTTGGTCTCTTGTTTGGGGGCGGAGCTTTGCAGACATATTACAGTGTAATGTAGCCAGTGCTGTGGAGAACTGAAGTGTGAGTCTGAGTCCAGAACTTCTTCTGAGACAGAAATCAAACAGAGTCAAAGAAATGCAGTTAAACCAGTTTAATAAAGAGTTCCAGCAGCCGTGGTTCAGTGGGAGCAGCTCCAGTTTGTTCAGCCTTTAAATACTTTAAATACACTTCAAACATCTTTCTCCTTCTTTGAAATGGACATTAATCCGACCCGTTCATGGTTTTCCACCAATATTCCCTAACGCCATGATGACGGACCCCTCTGTCTCTATAGCCTTCCCCGTATCTCCACCAGTAAACACAAGTCTGAAAGCTCTCTCTGGTACTGGAGGCTTCCTGCCTGATCTGCTCCCAGTATTTCAAAGCCGTCTTCCTTCCAGTGTTCAATTAAAAATTTAACTGTCTGCAGGTCCAGCTGCCATCTCTTGGGTTCAGATTTAGATCAACAAACTCTGTGGAGTCAGTAGTGAAAGACAAAGACAAAAGTAAAGGGATTTTTACTGAATGCTCTTTCTGTCTCTTAGAAGATTGTTAGTTGTGTTTTCTATCAGCCTGATATAAATACCTTCTTCTTCTTCTTTTCAGAAATCTATCTGTAGATATTTATATTTACTCTCTCTTTACAGACTGTCTGGCTGTAATCTTGGAGTAAAGACGTGTGAAAGTCTGGGATCAGTTTTAAATCTGGAAAACTCCCTGAAAGATCTGGACCTCAGTAACAATGACCTGCAGGATTCAGGCGTGGAGCTGCTCTCTGCTGGACTGAAGAGTTCACACTGTAAACTGGAGACTCTCAGGTGAGGATTCTGTCTCTTCATCACTGAAGATCAATATAAAGTTCACACTGTAAACTGGAGACTCTCAGGTGAGGATTCTGTCTCTCCATCACTGAAGATCAATATAAAGTTCACACTGTAAACTGGAGACTCTCAGGTGAGGATTCTGTCTCTCCATCACTGAAGATCAATATAAAGTTCACACTGTACTGAGACTCTCAGGTGAGGATTCTGTCTCTTCATCACTGAAGATCAATATAAGCCTCACACTGTAAACTGAGACTCTCAGGCAGGATTCTGTCTCTCCATCACTGAAGATCAATATAAAGTTCACACTGTAAACTGGAGACTCTCAGGTGAGGATTCTGTCTCTCCATCACTGAAGATCAATATAAAGTTCACACTGTAAACTGGAGACTCTTGTCTGGTTTCTAAATGTAAAGCTGTAAAGTTGTTTCTGTACTGATAACAGTTCCTGGATCTTAATGACTGATGAGTCTTTCCGCAGCAGACTCACTTAGAACACTCTCTCACTCTCTCTCTCTCTCTGTCTCTCTCTACTGTCTCTCTCTCTCTGTCTCTCTCTCTGTCTCTGTCTCTCTCTCTCTCTCTCTCTGTCTCTCTCACTGTCTCTCTCTCTGTCTCTCTCTCTCTGTCTCTGTCTCTCTCTCTCTCTCTCTCTCTGTCTCTCTCTCTCTGTCTCTGTCTCTCTCTCTGTCTCTGTGTCTCTCCTCTGTGTCTCTCTCTCTCTCTCTCTCCCTCTCTCTGTCTCTCTCTCTCTCTCTCTCTCTCCAGATTATCTGGTTGTATGATCTCCAGCTGAAGGCTGTTCTCTCTTGACCAGCCTCAGTTTAAGCCCCTCCCACCTGAAAGAACTGGATCTGGTTTACTGGAAATCTCACCCAGGAGAGTCAGGAGGAAGCTGCTCTCTGCTCGACTGGAGGATCCACACTGCTCACTCAGCTCACTCAGGTGTGGACTACAGGGCTGTGTGTGTGAGAAGATGAAGATTGTGGACATTATGAACACTTGAAGACTGGGATAAAGATTCCCTATTATATTAGGAATTATATATATTTATATATGTCTATATATATATATATACAATGTGTGTGTGTTTATATATTATCTATTTTCCCTTTGCTTACAGTGAACAGTGTTTAATCTTCAGTGCTGTAAGAGTCTCTATTATAATCTGATTGGTAGATAATAAACTGGTTTTAATTAGTTTTCCAGAAAACCTCATTAATCCTGATTTAAATTCAGGAACTGAAACACACTGCAGTGTAAATACTTCAAACCCAAGAGCTCAGCATCAGATCCTGAGTCTGATCTCAGCTGTGAGATACATCAGGCTCAGACTCGGGAGTGTTTGTGTTTTTACCTTTAGTTTAATTCTGAGTGTGTGTGTGTGTGTGTGTGTGTGTGTGTGTGTTTAGAGTGGATCATGGAGGTGAGATCAGAATGAAACCAGGACTAAATAAATGTAAGTTAACACACACACACACACACACACACACACACACACACACGTATGAGTAATTGTCACACTGGTGATTAGAAATATGTAACAATAGACTTTTTTAATCTCCATCATTCTAATAAAAGTGCCTGATTAACATAAACACACGTTTGTAAACAACTCTGTAAACATTGTTACGCAAAGTTTTTCTTTTACACCAGTGTTTACTGTAGTTTTAGAGAAGCCCAGTTTAGTCCCAGTATAAAGGTCTGATATATTTGATGAAGAGAATAAAATGGATGTGTTTGTGTGATTTCAGTAAGTGATGAAATTCTCCACACTGCAGTAACAGACTCTACCAGACTGAGGAGAACCTATTAAAGTCTCCCTCCTCCAGTCTGTGTTCAGGACTGTGGCCCCAAACCCAGTCTTTAAACCAGTCTGAGTTCAGAGTGTTGTTGATGAGGATCCCAGTGGATCAGTCCTTACAGAGACACTCAGAGCAGCTCTGCTGCTGCAGGATTGGCTGATCAGAATAGGACCTCCATAAACAGGTGTTCAGGTGATCCTAGAAGCCATACTTCTTTACATCTCTTTTGACAGCACTGCGCTTGAAGGAACAAGACTCTCACATTTCATCAGAGGCCTTGAGAAAACTGGGTCTCCATGTTTGAAAGTCCTTTACAGAGTGAAGGATCAGAAGATCTTCATCCCTCATGAAGCTCCAGGATTTAGAGAAACATGGAAACACATCAGCTGATCTCACAGCCTGGTGTACAGATCCCAGACTGTGACTTTTTCATTTATCAACTTTAGTTTACTGCAGACAGTCTGAACACCAGATGTTTCATGTTTCTTCTGATCCACTTCGTTTCATTTGTTCAAGAACATCCAGTCCTGCATTTCAGAATTGTGATTAAAAGCTGCTCCTGCAAAGATGTTCCTCTTTCTAATGTTGATGTTCCTTCTCACAACACTTTATAACAAACAGCTCTGAGGACACCAAGTGAAGAGACATTTCAGGGGTTATTTTGTCCCGTTCCTCCTTTTGTCCAATTTTCTAATTTTTGGTTCAAAATTCTCCACATAGTCTCTGTTGGGGACTACCAGGACTGCAGACAGGACAGTCCAGTATCTGAACTTTCTTCCACAGAAAGTCCTCTTTGACTGTGTGTGTGTGTGTGTAGTCCTTTTGAGGAACATTTGAGTAATTTTCTCCTCATTTGAGAAACTGCTTTGTTTTTTGTGTGTCCTTTTAAATATTTATAATTTTCTCCTCATTTGGAGAAACTGCTTTGTTTTTTGTGTGTCCTTTTTAACATTTTTGAGTAATTTTTCTCCTCATTTGAGAAACTGGTTTTGTACCAAATCATGATTCCAGTCTCTGCTGCCATCATCTGTTTGAACTGCATCATTTTGAACCTTTTTTCCTCTTATTGACTAAAGTCCCAACTTTTTTGGAAAGTGTTGCAGGTGTGAACTGCAGGACTGGATGTTAATGATCAAATGAAGTTGATCAGACAGAAGATGAAATATTATCTCGGTTTATACTGAGTGGAGTTAACCCTTATTATCTGGTGGAAGCTTAATCAACAAGCTCTTCTGATTGGTGGTTGAACATGCACCACAGGGATCCTGAAGGTGAAGACAGAATCTGTGTGTGATAATTGTACACCAAGCCATGAAGAACCAGGCTGATGTTCTACCGTCTTCTCCAAACAAAGCACAAAATCATCAACATTATCGGGATGCTTCATCTGTTCTACATCCACTAATGGAGAGACTTTGTCTGAGCTTTAAATTCTGCTCTAGTCTACTGATCTACAGTTATGAAGCATCAAGATACAAGCTGAGATGAAACAGGAAACCTTTCAGGTCTTGCATTTCAGCAAACGGTGCTCTCCTGATTGGAGGATCAGCCGCAGTTTAACCTCATTTAGAATCAGTATTTACAGTACTAAACTTAATCCTGACTTTTTAGATTAACTTAAATCTTAACTGTATTAACTAGATGCGCGCACACACACACACACTCGTGAGCGGTGAATTTCTGCATTGTGTGGTTTTATGGATGCGACACTGGGATCTCTGTGGAGTTTCTCTCCTTTATTCTTGAGAGTAGAAAATAAAGACAAACTCCTCCAAATAAACACAGCGCTGCTTCTTCACACACACACACACGCACACAAAACTAAATATACACACTCACACACACACACAAAACTAAATACACACAGAAACACACTCACAACTAAATACACACACAGAAACACACACACAAAACTAAATACACACACACACACACACACACACACAAAACTAAATACACACAGAAACACACATACACACACACACGCACAAAATCTCAATAGACATAGTCACAAACTGTAAATACACACTCTCTCACACACACAACTAAATATACACAAACACACACACACACACAAAACAAAATGCACACAGACACACATGGCCACAAAACTAACATACACAGAAACACACATACACACAAATTAAATACACACTCCCTCACACACACAACTAAATACACACACACACACACACACACAACTAAATACACACATAGAAACACACACACACACACACTCCCTCTGTGTGTTTCTCCTCTAATGTGTCTTCGTGCAGATGGCTGTGAGTTCACACTGGGTCCACACTCAGCACACACACTCCTCTCTCCAGGAAGGTGGAGCATGTGGGAGAAGAACAGTCGTATCCTGATCATCCAGACAGATTTGATGTGTATCAGCAGGTTGTGTGTAGAGAGAGTGTGAGTGGACGCTGTTACTGGGAGGTCCAGTGGAGCGGTGCTGGTGGTGTTGGAGTATCAGTGACTCATAACTCAATCAGGAGGAAAGGAGACAGTAGAGACTGTGTAATTTGGATGAATGAAAGTCCTGAGTCTGAACTGTTATAATAACGTTTCTCTGTTCTTCACAATTATAATTCAGACTGCTGTCCTCCTCCTCCTCTCCAGATCTAACAGAGTAGGAGGTATGGACTGTCCCACTGAACTCTGGTCCTTCTTACAGTGTCTCCTCTGATACATTACACACTCAGCTGACATTTACACACACACACATTCAACACCACTTTCACTGAACCGCTCTGTGCTGGGATTAGACTTTATTATGGCTCAGCGCGTCTGTTTGAGATAGAATAACCTGGTATGTGTGTGTGTGTGTGTGTGTGTGAATGTGTGTGTGTGTGTGTGTTATAATGCTCCTATAGTTAAAATCAGTTTGAATAAATCAGTTAAATAAATGAGTATAAATAACTAAATCACAGTGGTCTTAATAAAGACACACAACACGGCAGTTTCTTCAGCATTTGGTGAGTCTGTAAAGTTTGAATGGTGTAATATTTCCGGTTTAACTGTGAAGTCTCCTCCAGGTCTGTAGACTCTGTTCCTTCTGATGATCTTCCCCAAATCAGCTCTTATGTAACGGCCTTGTTACAGCAGTGAGGGTACGCCCCAACTCACTCCACACTCCCTACCTAGTGCACTACACACCCTTTAAAATACTGCTTCTTGTACAGAACAGTGCAGAAAACCTTCAAGAAATCACATTTAGCGCTGATGTTTATAAGATCTACAGCAGTGTTTACGAAGAAAGATCAACATGTAATTACTCCTCTAGTGCACTACATAGGGAGGAGGGAGAGAATTGAGAGGTGGCCAGTTTTAGACCCAAACAAAAACACGGAGAGCGGAAGCTTGACAGAAATGAAAGACTTACTGTTCACATGTTTATACTGTAGATACTCAAACAGACAAGATATTACTTCATATTCTGTCTTTATTTTATAAGTTTAGCGGTGGTCTAGTGGTTAGAGAGTTGCCTTGCATCGGAAGATTGTGGGTTTGATTCCCTCACCAGTAAGTTTCCTGAGGTACCCTTTATAGCGTACCATCCCCTGGCCACTGTTCTCGGTGCTTTCAATAGCTGCCCACTGCTGCACAGTGTGTATGGGTTAAATGCAGAGGTCCAATTTCGTTGTGGTTCAACTGTGTGCTGTGCTGTGATCTCATGCTGTCACTTTCACTTTTTTATTTTTTTTTTATTTTTCCCACCCGTACACTTCTATACTGCCCTCTTGTGTGTGGAGAGTGCAAATTCACACAATCAAGTCAAGTCAAGTCAAGTCAAGTAGGATTTTATTGTCATTTCAGCCATATACACAGTACACAGTGAAACGGGGCCAACGCCTCCTCCAGGACCCTGGTGCTACACACAAGACAAGACACAACACAAGACATTACAAGACAACATAAGACACAACATCGGGCAACAAGGGATACAAGACAGACAAGACAGACAACAACAGATGCACGACAGACAGTACATTCGACCGTGGAAGGCTGCAGTGTTGTGGAACAAAGCAGCCCAGGCACATTATGGTAGCAGTGTGGTGGAGCGTGTTACTGTATTCAAAGTGCAGAGTGCAACACGAGATAAATAAATAACACAGAATGAAAAGTGGAGGAAGGGTGGGGTATGGTGCATGCTTTAAGAGTTCAAGTTATTGGTGGGTTTCAAGAGTCCATGATATTGGTGGTTCGGAGTTCAACAGTCTGATGGCCAGGGGAAGAAACTATTTCATCCTGGGAAGTGGAGGCCCGTGATGCTGCGGAACCTTTTTCCCGGATGGCAGGAGGGAGAAGAGAGTGTGGGAAGTGGTGGGGAGTGGATCATCCACAATGCTGGTTGCTTTATGGATACGAAGCGTGAAAATGTCCTGTACAGAGGGCAGAGACTGATGATCTTCTCGCCAGTTCTCACTACTCCGCTGTAGGATTCTGCGGTCTAAGACGCTGTACCCTGCATTCAGGCAGGCAATGCAGCCGCCAGGATGCTCTCGATGGTTCCTTCAGAAGATGGTGAGGATGGAAGGTGGGGAGATGGGCTTTTCTCAGTCTGGCGAGGAAGTAGAGGCGCTGCTGGGCTTCTTTGTGATGGAGCTGGTGTTGAGGACCACGGAGGTTGTCGGTAGATGTGAACACCAAGAAACTTGGTGCTCTGGACCAACTCCACAGGTGAGGTGTTGATGATAAGTGAGTGTGGTCCCAACGTGATTTCTGAAGGTCAACAACCATCTCTTTAGTCTTGTCGACGCTCAGAGACAGGTTGTTGGTTCTGCACCAGTCCGTCAGCTCTTGTATCTCCTCTCTGTAGGCTGCCTCCTCCACCGCTGGATCAGACCCACCACGGTTGTATCATCAGCGAATTTGATGATGTGGTTCGAGCTGTGCTTGGCTGCACAGTCGTGGGTCATCAGTGTGAACAGTAGTGGGCTGAGCACACAGCCCTGGGCTCCTGTGCTCAGTGTGATGGTGTTGAGGTGCTACATTGATCCTGACTGACTGTGGGTCTCCAGTCAGGAAGTCCAGATCCAGTTACAGAGGAGGTGTTCAGGCCCAGCAGCCTCAGCTTCTCACCAGGTGCTGAGGGGAGCATGGTGCTGAAATGCTGAACTGTAGTCACGAACAGCATTCTGACGTAACTGTCCTTTCTGTCAAGGTGAGAAAGGCCAGATGGAGGGTGGTGAGATTGCACGTCTGCTGAACGGTTGGGACGATACGCAAACTGCAGGGGCTCCAGTGAGTGAGGACAGACTTGATGTGCCCTCATGACCAGCTTCTCACACTTCATGATGATGGGTGGAGTGCGACGGGACGATAGTCGTTGGAGGCAGGAGATGGATTGTTTTTAGGCACTGAATGATGCTGGTGGTCTTGAAGCACCTTGGAACAACAGTGGTGCTCAGAGAGGTGTTGAAGATGTCAGTGAGAACAACTGCCAGCTGTTCTGCACATCCTGAGCGTCACCGACCTGAATATTGTCTGACCGCAGCTTTCCGTGGGTTGACTTGAGAAGAGATCTTCACTCGGCTGTGGTCAGACGGAGAATCTGGTCATGTTCGAGGAGGGGTGGTCTTCCTCATTCTCGTGTCGTTCGCTGCATCAAACCGTGCATAGAAGTGGTTCAGCGCATCTGGGAGGGAGGGGTCACCGTCACAGGCAGGTGGAGATGTCCTGTAGTTGGTGAGGGCCTGGATGCCCTGCCACATGCGCCGTGTGTCACCAGTGTTCTTGAAGTGGCCATGGATTCTCTGGCGTGAGCTCGTTTTCGCCGCTTCATGCCTGCATGTTTGCTCGCTTTTGGGCGGCCTGCCCCTGACTTGCCTTGTCCCGGTTCTCAGAGTTCGCAGCCCGCGGTCATCCATGGCTTTGGTTGGGTCGTGTTATGATGAATCCTGGAGACAGTAACATCCTCAATGCACTTGCTGGGATGTAGCTGGGGTCACTGAAGCTGTGTACTCCTCCAGGTTGATGGAGTCACCGTGAGGTTGCAGCCTCCTGCGTCCAGTCGGTATGCTCGGGCAGTCCTGAAGAGCAGAGATGGTCTTGTGGGCCAGGCCTTTACTTGCTTCAGGGTGGGCCTACACGCTGACGCATGGGTCTGTACGCTGGGATCAGCAGCACAGAGATGTGGGTCTGAGTGTCCAGAGGTGGGGGCGGGCCCGCTCTGCACGCGCCAGGTTTGTGTAAACACAGTCCAGCTTATTTTCCCCTCTTCGCAGTTCACATGTTGATGGAATTTAGAGAACTGACCTGAGATTTGCATGGCTGAAATCTCCGCAACAATAAATAATCCGCCTGGGTGGTAGTTTTGGAGTCCTAATAATTCCATAAAGTTCAGCCAGCGCTAGTTAGCATTAGCGCTGTTAGCATCTAGCGCTTCTGGGTGGGATGTATACCAAATAAACATTCGTAGAGAACCCTGGGCAAATAAAAACGGTCTGCACCTGACTGTTATCACCTCCAGCAGTGTTGAGCAGTGTACTGAGACCAGCACAGCGTTTGTACACCATTGTGTTTACGTAAACACACAGCCCCCCTCCGCGGGTCTTTCCGGACAGAGCGGAGTTTAACCGATACAAACGCTGGAGAGTCCGGCGCGAGTTGATGGCGTGTCCTGAACGCTGTCGCTGAGCCATGTCTCCGTAAAACAAAAACACAGCAGTCTCTATACTCACGCTGGGTGTTCAGCTGGAGTCGATACAGTCCAGTTTATTATCCAGGAGCGGATATGCAGGGAGGACGGACGGGATAGCCGGTCAAGCATGTTAGCCTTGAGCTGAGCCCGACTCCCAGCACGCTTAAGCCGTTTCTGTTTCTCTCACACCGCTCCACGATGTCCTCAGTCGGGCCAGGTTCAGCAGGCGATCTCGAGGACTGAAGCGCCTGCCCTCAGCACGCCGAGCCCTTTAGCGCAGCCTGAGAGTCGTGCTGGAAGACTGAATCCTGACTGATTCCTGAGTCTGTGCAGTGTTTGGCGGTTAAATTTAAGAGCATTCACAGATGTGACGCTCATGTGCAAGTCTTATGGTGAAAAGTAGTCGGATGAAAGACTTTTTACAGACTTTAGCACCAAAGTTTGGACCCCGGAGCGGCCGCTGCGTGTTACCGCGCCGCCATCTTGGACCATGTTCATTTATAATCTATTATATTATAAATTAAATCATATATAATTGTATGGATTATATGAAATAAATAGGAATACTTTATAAAAGTAAATATTTCCACATACTTTAACAACTAATCCATCGATAATAATAATTATAAATGTGACAGCTATGGATATCATGTTTAATATATTCTGTAGAAAGGGTGGAATTAAAGAAAGTGAAAGTGACTATTCTTGTCTGTTTAAATATATTTATTAAACTCATTCAGATCATTATTGTGTTTGAATTGCAGTTACAGTTACAGTAAGGTTTACAGTTTTTCTCCAAAAGTCTGATTCAGAGAGTCTCATTTAATTCATCGCTTTTTAATGTTTGAAAATAAAACAGGACATTAAACAGTTTCATGTTCATTTGGATGTGGGTTCAACTCATCACGTGGTCCAGTTTCAGTTTACAGTAATGTTTTAATCTGATTTTATAAATAAATACTTTCTAATGACTGGGTCCGAGGGACAGTGATGATGGTCAAATAGTCCTGAATCATATATTATTATTCAAGACTATTATATATTAATAATACACTGTTTCACCAACAACTCCAGTTACTGGAGTATCAAACAGGGGAGTGGAGGAGTGTGTGTGCGTGTGTGTGATGAAGGTTATTTTTATGTTTATATTTTATTTTTGTTTATGTTTTCACATCTGAAGACAGGAGAACATAAATCAAAACTTCACTCTGCTAGATGGACCATGACGTCACTGAGGTCGTATAAAGGTGTGAGTTCAGTTCATGTTCTATAACTGTTCTCATCTCTTCTGCAGAAACCTCGTATAATTTCCACCAAACAATAATGACTTTGCAAATAAACAAACATATAATCCACCACTGCAGACTGCAGCTCTATCACATCACTGTGCAGTCTCAGGTTTTGGGTCATTAAGAGTTTTTGTAGTTCTGTGAGAATTAGTTTAATTTCCTCTGTGTATGAAGATAAAGAGTCCATGATACATTAATCATTGTAGATTTTTATTTTTTCTGAACTTGTGCGTGTCAGATAATACAGTTATCCAGTGACATGCATTGATGTTAAATGGGAAGATTACGTTATTAAAACACCAGTTCTTTGTTTTTAGGTGAACCAGGAAGAACTTCTGTATATTTGCAGTAAAGACTCAGTAAAGTTTGACTCACAAACACACACGACATTATAAAAGTGTTCTTCTTATCGTCTCTTAGAAGCTGCATGTCTGATCTGTTCTCCTGTCCTTCAGCCATTTCCCTCCTCTAAGAAGCTCAATGTCTTCTTCTGAAAGACTGAAGCTGTTTTGTGTGAGTTATGTCGGCACACGTGTGTGTTGTGTGTTTAACACTAACACTGTGATTTACACTCACCTGTACAGATAGGACTTTTCTCTGCTGAATACCGGATTTGTAAAACCACTTCTTCACTGACATCACAGGCCAAACCTGAAAAGGCAAAAACCTGCATCAGAACTGAACTTAATGACAAGATCAAAGGAATATTTAACAACATTGTTATCATTTAGGTTCCGTTCGCTGTTGTCAGGACCTGGGGTGTTCTGTTTCTGTTTTATTCTCAGTATAGGGCATTCTGTTCTGACAGAGCACACCTGAGCTCATATGACACAGGTGTGCCACATTGAGGATGACTACTTAAGCCTCAATGAGTCAGAACAGAGCGCAGCTCATTCGCTTAACTTCTGTTATCGTTACGGTTGGTCTTGTGTCTTATGTATTCCAGTTTCGTGTTTGGATTTTGGTTCTAGTTTTGTTCTTGGTCCAGTTTCGTGTTTGGTTCCATGTTTCTGTTCAATAAAAGTACCTCAAGAATCTCTGGCTCAGCGATGACGTCCTTTCCACTCCCCGCCACCGTGACAGAAATGAGCTTCCAAAATCGGGACGTCGTGAGCCTTGAGAAGTGGTGTGAGGAGCACGAGCGGGCAATGGGAGCCATGATTGAGGACCTCAGAGCAGGGCTGCCATTGTGGCAGCTGGGGCGTCACTAGCGGAGTACAGAGAGTAACCGCCACTGGACCTGCTGTGTCGCTCAATCCAGCTCGCTCCCTCTCTGGAAGCCAAAAAACAGCTGGAGGAGTACGGCCGAACTGAGAAGGCTGTACTAGCTGTTATGGAGGTAATGTTAATGGGGCGGTCCCCTTCGTTCCCGCCCCTTTCTTTACCAGCTCCTGCTCCCCACCAGCCGCAACGCTGGAAATTGGTGGAACCCGCCTCCTGCACCAATCACAGCGGTCCGCCCGCGGAGACAGTGCTGTGCACCAACCGCGGCGAAAAAATAGTGGATACCCCGCCCTATGTGAAGCACTGCGAGAAAATGAGGGATACCCCGTCCTCCGGGAAACAAAGAAATAAAACGGCAAAGAAAGCTGTCCATAATGCGAAAAGCAGGAGGCAAGCACCCGGCGCGGTGCCCAAACACAGCTCCACTACTCGTCTGCCAGGCAGAGGGCAACAGAGGAGCCGTTCCAGGTTAGAGAAATAACTTAAAGAATTCAGGAATTAGAACAGGAGCTACAGGAATCTGAGAAGGTCTGGCTGTCCATTCTGGGTGCCGAAAGACAGACCAAAGATGTTTTTGTCGAGCAGCTCCAGGAAATGGAGGCTGAGCTCCTCTCCAAGGATCAGGAAATTTGTATACGGAATCAGGATCTGGATGCCTTGAATGCAAAGTGTAAGAAGTTGGAGGATGAAAACGCCTCTCTTCAGGCCGTGAATCACCAGCTGCAGGAGAGCAACCAGTTTCAGGTACATTCCCTTCAGGAGGAACTAGCTACAGTAAATGGGGAACTTCAGGAAAAGCAGGTCGGGTACCTAGAGCGTGAGAAAGTCTGTAAGGATCTCAGTGAACAGATAGTTTGGCTAACCAAAAGCTTGAACAGTACCCAGGAGGACTTCAGGGCTGAGTCAGAAAGGCTCAGACAGGCCAACATGAAGCAAAGTGCACTTCTCACAGACATTCACCAATGAGATGATCAGATCAAACAGAGGGAGATGCTGACAAGGCTCAACCAACAGCTGGCAGAGAGCAAGACCTCTGTTCTGCAGATAACCACCTCAACCACCCATGAAAGACTGAAACACAAAGAAAAGCTCACCACTCTGCTTTCTCAACTTGAGGAGACCAAAGGACTCTTGTCCTATGTAAACTTGTATCGTAACAGAGAGGACCAAGAAATTAAGTTTCAGGATTATTTCCCCTCCACATTCCCAGTATTGAGGAGGGAAGCTAGGACTATTCAGAATCCCCTGACCTCTGCTGAAACCTATTGGCCAACTAGGCGAGGACTTTATAGTGAACCTGTTCTGAACATACTTGTACATATTACTGGAACTGATACTGTATATGTTCCTTCCGCACAGTCAAAGTTACAGAACCAGACAACCGCATCAAGGAATTTGACTTATCATAAGCCACTTCCATCTATTACCTCAGGCATCATCTCTGGAACAGACTGCCCTTCACGGATCTCTTCCCTTGTTTCAGTGCATTCAGTAAGTAAAGTCACAGAAATTGAGTCTAGTTCCTCAGAGGTACTCAGTGACCTTAGCTTTTCAGAGAATGATCCAGAGGAGGAGTGCTCCAGAAGCTTTGTGGAAGCTACCGGTGATGACAATCCAGCAGCCTTACCCTAATGTGCCTGTGGAGGACCCACAGATACCAGAGGCTCTGGAATTAGTCAGACGCCCTCCTGCTCGGAGAAGAGGAGTAACCCAGGTTGCCTAATGTAAGATCAGTAAAAGCAAAGCACAAGTTATCCTGCCTGCCTTTCAGAGATGGAAGCACACAGTTACCCAGGCCTCCCAAAAGCCAGCAGTGCCAGAGGAGAGCAACAGTGTTTACAGCAGCAGTGGAGGGATACCTTTCCTTTATTGCAGCCAGTGCACCCAAACGAGTCTTCACGCTGGCTGTTCTTCCCCCAAATCTCTTGCTAAACGCCTGTGCGAATGTCATCCCTGTTGGCACAACACTACAACATTTGTACGAAAGAGACAAAAAATTCTCAGATTATGAAACGATAGTCATGGAGAGTGAGAAGGACAGAGACAGGAGGCAGAGCACGCACTGGGTAAAAAACTCTTCCCTGTCTAACCACTGAGAATCTCCTGTAGCTCTTTTTCAGACGATGAACGGACAAGGCTCTCGAGCCAATCTGATGAGTCCTCCAGAGGCCCCAATACGGAGTCAGAGAGACGGGTGACAGAGGAAACACGGGACAGCAGAAAGGCACCAAAAGGATGTACGACTAAACATGAATACCAAAGGGACTTGGTTACAAGGATATGGACTGAAACTCTGTGGTACCCCTCTCTGCTGCCAACAGTCCGAGACCTGACTGGCTGGTCTGGGTCCCCCTTCCTGCACAATTGTTTATTGATTTGACAATATGGACCTGACCAGGTACCCCATTAAAGGGGCTATGTTTTTTGTTTTCTGTTCTGGCTTGTCTCCCCTCCAGGTTCTGGCACTGGAGAAGCGCCCCCGGTGTTGCGCCCTTGAGAGGGGGGGTGATGTCAGGACTTGGGGTGTTCTGTTTCTGTTTTATTCTCAGTAGAGGGTGCTCTGTTCTGACAGAGCACACCTGAGCTCATATGATACAGGTGTGCCACATTGAGGCTGACTACTTAAGCCAACGAGTCAGAACAGAGCACGGCTCATTCGCTTAACTTCTGTTATCGTTACGGGTGGTTTTGTCTGATGTATTCCAGTTTCGTGTCTGGATTTTGGTTCTAGTTTTGTTCTTGGTCCAGTTTCGTGTCTGGTTCCATGTTTCTGTTCAATAAAAGTACCTCAAGAATCTCTGGCTCAGCGATGACGTCCTTCCCGCTCCCCGCCACCGTGACAGCTGTTTGAGTTTATTGTGTAAACTGGAGTGCAGGTTCTGTCTGAGAACACAGTAAAGCAGCTCTTATTGTAAATACATTCTAATTAAAACTGAAGACAGTTTTAAAAGACAAATTTGCAAGAAAATTTGCAGAGTGTTTGTGAAAAATGAACTTCTAATCACGTTTCTGACAGACCTCGCTGAAATCTCATACTGGTGAAAAGTGTTGATGATGTTGATCCAGATGTTTTCAGTACAGCGACTGCATTGTGCAAGAGCTTCGATGATGATTTACTTGCAGCTTGTTTAAGCCTGTGACTAAACAGCTGAACAGCTTTAGTAAATCTGGCATTAAACAATATGGGAGCTGTACTGACATCTTTACTGCTTTCTTTAAGCTCTAGTTCTGGTAATTCAGATGAATGCTCTGTTATTGAAGGTACTTGTTTTTATTAACTTGGTTACTTTTTCATAAAAACACAGTACACCACTTGTCTGTTCTTCCATGGTGGCAGCAGGAGCACTATCACTGGAGGTATCTGATAACACAAGAAGCTGCTTTGATGAAATAGAGAGCCAAATAAATTATTTGCAGAGAAGGGTATTAGAGCTACAAAATGAGGATGGAGTTCCAGGCAGATGGATGATGGACCATTCCAGAAGAAAGAGGAAGGGCTTAGACGATTGGAAAAGATCATACGAGAACAAGAGATGAGGTGCCAAGAGAGGAAAAAACAGCAGAGAGAGGTAGAGTCAACAAGGTGCAAGTGGAAATTGGGCTACTATTGGCTGAAGAAGAAGATGGAGGAGAAGAAGAAGAAGAAGCAGAAAAAGAAGACGAAGAAGAGGGAGACTAGATGGAGGGCTTGTAAGGCCAGGTGTATTGGTGGAGGGTTTAAAATGTTTTACCATGGTGTGGATGGAAGGAAGAATAGGGGAATATCCTGAAGGAAGAGTTTGAAGAGTGTTTTGGAGGTGAAGAGAGTGTCAGGGAGGGTTGAAGGTGCGATAATGAATGTTGTTAATACTAATTCCCCACAAGTTGGTTGCCAGTGGGAAGAGAAAGAAGAATTCTGGAATGAGTTAGATGAAGTGACAGAGAACATGGTGTTGTTGGATTGTCTCCTTTAAGTTTCAGTGTGTAAGATCAATCCTGCGTGTTCTTTAATGGAAGATGATGAGGACTCTACTTTTGTAGTTCAAACAATCAGTATTTATTCCTTAAGGAAACAAAGCATACAGAGTACTCTGAGTCAGACAGCTTTCCCTGCACACAGACAAAGTGTGTCCATTCACAAAGTCTGACAAAGTTTTTCCCTGACTCAGCATTTATACACAGTACACATGTAGCACAATATCTGTCCTCTTGACGCTCCTCGTTGATCTGACTCCTCTCATCCCACCGCTAGTACTCCCCCTCTCAAGGTCTCTGCTGCACGTACCTGTAATCATACTCACACATGCTCACACATATTTTCTTTCTGTGCACGAGATCAGCTCATGCTTCACTCATGTCCATTCCCTTTTATTCCTGCTGTTAATGTGGCAACACCCCTTTGTAAGCTACATTTTTGTGCTTTCTTAATTGTTTTATCAATAAAGCTTCTAAGTTTCATATTTGTTTTTAGCTTCTTAAGCATCCCTTATTACTACATTGTCAAGAAGAGGAATGTAGAAGGTCAGATGGATTTATTAGATTTTGCCAATAGGGTGGAAATGTCAGTCATTTCCTGCCACTTGTCCCAAGTGGGGTCACAGGAGTCTATCCCAACTTATACAGGGCGATAGACTCACCCTGGACAGATCACCAGCCCATCACAGGGACGGCACCTTGCTCAACGGTACCTCGGGGCAACTTTTCGGGAAAGGATTCGAACCCCCGCTCCGCCAATCATGCAGCCAATGCCCTAACCACTGGGCCACCACTGCCCAAGGGTTGAAATGGCTGTATCTAATATTTTACAATTGAGCAAGACGCACAGGGTGACACAAGAGTGAAGGAAGATGCACGCAGGTGGATTTAACCCTTTGCAGGTGGGTCAGTCTGAAGGAGATTGGAGATTGCAAAACTGGTAAAGGAGGGAGCAAGAAAGGTACATGCTGTCACATCTGGAAAGAAGAAGGAGGACAAGGGAACTTGGTGATAGAACCCAGAAGTTCAGGAGTGTTTACAGAAAAAGAGGCAGGCAAAGAAGTAGTGGAATAGTCAGCGAGATAATGAATGTAGACAAGAGTATAAGGAGATGAAGCACAGAGTGATAAAAGCAGTGGTCAAGGCTAAAGAAAAGAAAAAGTGAGAAAATGACAGGTTAGGGTCCCCATGGACTATGATGTTTGCTGATGACATTGTTATCTGTAGTGAGAGTAGGGAGTGGTGGATATATACATTGCCGAGCTACCATCTGGTCTGTGTGATGCATCTGATGCGCCAAGGGACCCTGGCGGCTCATTGGTACCTGGAAGCAACTTGGGACTCCTCACTGATCCTGGAGTTTAAAACCAAACTAACTCTGTACTGTTAGTATACCCAAGGGGGTTGGGTAGCCGGTTGACCTTGGACCCTCAGAGGTTTTTTTCTCCACATAGTGGAGTTTTTGGTTCCTCTCCTCCGTAGTCGTCCGGCTTAAACATCTTAAACATCTATTACTGTAACCTGTTATCAATGTAAAGTGCCTTGGGGCAACTTTGTTGTAAAAGGCGCTATACAAGAATAAATTGAATTGAATATAGTGGGAGTAGGGAGAGGTGGCGAGGAATGAAAGTGAATAGGGCAGAGACTGTGAGTGTGGAAGAGAGGTGAAGAATACAGGCAGGCTGGAATGGGAGGAGAAGAGTGGCAGGAATGATCTTTGTCAGACGAGTACCAGCATGAGTGAAAGGAAAGGTTTAAAGGATGGTATTGAGACCAGCTATGCTATACAGGTTGGACAAAGTGGCACTGAAAAATAACCTGGAAAAATCAGAGAGAAGAGGAGAAAGTTATGGAAAGCAGAAGAAAAAGAGAAGAAAAAACAAAAAGGTGAGAGAAAAGTTGGAGGGAACATTCAAACATTCTAACCCTAACCCTAGGACCTGCACTGGTTCCCTGTGGCTGCTCGTATCAGGTTTAAATACTGAACACTTACCTTCAAGGCCAAGAATGAACTTACACCTTATAATCTGATGCCACTAATCAAACAACACACTTTCTTCTTGTCCCCTCAGACCATCAAACACTACATGACTTGAACCTCCTCCTCTCAAAAAAAGGAAACAGGTCAAGACTCTTTCCAGTCCTGGTCCTCAATGGTGGAGTGAACTTCCTCTTGTGTTCCTTGTGTCTTTAAGCATTGCCTGTTTAGCACAAAACCCAGAGGAATTATTTTTAGTTACTAGCCCTAAACTTTTATTTTATTTTATTGATTTTTATATTATTTTCTTCTAATTCACTAACTAAACAAATAAATAAACATTTAGCACTTTATTTCTGGGGCAAGATGGTGTAGATACTGACTTCTGTTGACTGGACTCCAAGTATTTTATTTTGGAACAATGTTACTTACATGTCTCTGCCTCTTTACTGGATTTTTACTTCAATACATTACAACTTAATTCATGACATACACTTAATTGGATTTGCCTGTTAAGTAATATTAATGATTACATTTGAGGGTGTAATTAATCACATTATGTATGTGATGATAAGAATAAGAAAAATTAAATGAAAGTGGGTGATCCACAGTCCTTAACAAAGTCCCATGGGAGTCTTCTTTTGGAGCAAGGGCTTCTCTGTTGAGGGTCAGCCAGTGTTTGCCAATACTCAATAATCAAACTACCAAGTTCAAGAAGTAAAACTAAATTGGAGTGACACTTGGATAAGTCTGTCAGGAAACAGGTGAAGGTCTCACTGTGATTTGAACTCAGATCACTGGATTTTAAGTCCAGAGTGCTAACCATTACACCATGGGACCACTTGCATCCTATAACAGTCGTGCTGGTTATGCACATCAATCAATCTGTCAGGTTAAAGCAAACTCCCTGGATGAGAACTCAAATAGCTCATCTGTGTTGGTCCTCTTTAAACCGAAGACCTAAAGGTCCATGTTTTCTCCTGCTGTTCCTAAAGTGAGTTGCTTGATCCCTTTTTCATGTGTGGACCTGTATCTTGCTGATGGGTTGCTTTGTTTGGGATCACTGACTTTGGTAGCTTAATATGTGTGGTTTAGGATCATGGTAGGAGAGGTGTCATGGTGTAATAGTTAGCTCTCTGGCTCTTGAGTCCAATCCTATCCTAAAATGTCATGTTAATGCACTGCTTCTGCAGACTGGTGATCATGGCAAATGCATTTTTGACACACACGTTCAAGGCCTAACACATCTCTGGCACCAATATGGCAGCATTTAGCAAGCACTCCAGAGCGACTTCAATGTCCTAATTACAGGGACAGTCCCCCCCAGGAGTTAGGGGGTTAAGGGTCTTGCTCAGGGACCCAGTGGTGGTAATGCCAGAGGTGGGATTTGAACCTGGGACCTCTTGAGCCATTGGTCTATAAGCAAGTATCCTACCAGTAGAATACCACCCCTCAATAAAATGCCCAAATTGGTGGAACTTATCAGACATGACTCGGAAGTCTTAATGAATACTGATGGAAAAAAAGGAAAGACTTTATCTTTTTTATTCAATCATAGTTCGGAATACCGGTGGAACTGCAGCAACAGAAGGAGGAGGAGAGGAGTCAATGAAAGGTCACTTTGGCACAATTCTATTCCAACCATGATGGACATGGAGTTACCTTATTACCAATTTAAAGTAACTGTCAGGCTTCCCTAGTGTGTTTTAAATGTTCATTTGTCTTTTTCCCATTTGTCATGTGCTTTTATTTTGGTATCTGGCCCACCCTTAAGCTGATCCTTAACATTTGATTCCTGTATATGTATACACACACACACACACACACACACACACACACACACGAAAAGTATTCACGGTACCCTGTTACAGCTTCTTGCGGCTGCTACCCATATAGGGGTCACCATCAACCGTCTCCATTTCTTACAGTCCTCTGCATCTTCCTCCTTCAAACCAACCACCTGCATGTCCTCTCACCACATCCATAAACCTCCTCTTTGGTCTTCCTCTTCTCCTCTTTCCTAGCAGCTCCATCTTCAACATCCTCCTCCCAATATAATCCTCATCTCTCCTCTGGACATGTTAAAACCAACACAACCTTGCTTTTCTAACTGTCTCCAAAACATCTAATCTGAGCTGTCCCTCAAACATACTAATTTCTAGTCCTGGTCATCCTCGACAACAAAAAACAAAATACAAAAAAACAGAAATCCCTAGCCACTAGGGATGCACAAGCAAATTGATTTCACAAATAATGTGTGGGTTTACATTTACATTTACATTTACGGCATTTAGCAGACGCTCTTATCCAGAGCGACTTACAACAGTGCTTTATTTCCACAATAGTTCATCTTGGTAACCAGCACAGATCAGTAACTGCTGATTAGCTAGTACCACCTAAGTAACAGACAAAGAGCCCTTGTAACAAGTATACACCATACATTTTTTTTTTTTTTTTTTTTTGAGAGGAGGAACAGGAGGAACAGGGGTGGAAGAGTAGGAAAGAGAGTAGAGGTTTTTAGGGAGAAAGAGTAAGGGTAGGAGAGTGGATGGTTTGGGAGGGATTAGTCCCTCAGAAATACCGTGAACAGGTGGGTATTTAATCTACGTTTGAAGACAGCGAGGGACTCTGCAGTTCTGACCATCAGGGGGAGTCTTGATGCGTGTCTTCCTCTGTTTTTCAACGGTGGAGGTTCAAGACGAGCAGTGCTTGATGATCTGAGGGGACGAGAAGAGACACGATGTTTAATTAGAGTCGACAGGTAAGATGGTGCAAGGCTGTTAGTAGCCTTGTAAGCAAGAGTTAGAGTTTTAAACCTGGTACGAGCAGCCACTGGGAGCCAGTGCAGGTCCCGCAGCAGAGGAGTGGATGAAGAGAACTTGGGATGGTTGAAGACGAGTCTAGCGGCAGCGTTTTGAATCAGTTGTAGAGGTCTTGTTGCCTTCAGTGGAAGACCTGCTAGAAGAGAGTTGCAGTAGTCCAGTTTCGAGATGACCAGGGACTGGACCAGCAGTTGGGTTGCCTGGGTGGTGAGGAAAGGATGGATTCTTCTAATGTTGAAAAGAAGGTGCCGGCAGGACCTAGAGAGATTAAGGACGTGGGAGGAGAAGGAGAGCTCGTTGTCGAAAGTGACACCGAGGTTCCTAGCCGATCGAGATGGGACGAGAAGTGGACCGCCAAAGGAGATGTGAAGGTCATGACGGGGAGTTTGATGGCCTTCAAAGTAGAGAAGCTCAGTCTTGTCAGGGTTGAGCTTGAGGTGGTGAGCTGTCATCCATGCGGAGATGTCAGCCAGGCAGTTAGAGATTCGATTCGGTTTCACAAGTGCCTGAATGCATGAAATGTAGAGTTCCAGTCATGTTCTTTCAGACAAAGGTGAAATAATTGTGCTAGGTATTGATTTTAATGTGCTATGATGGCCTATAAAGCATGTATATAGGAAATAACGGATATGAGGAATTTAATTTGATTTCACAAATAATGTGTGGGTTTCACAAGTGCCTGAATGCATGAAATATAGAGTTCTAGTCATGTTCTTTCAGAAAAAGGTAAAATAATTGTGCTAGGTATAGATTTTAATGTGTTATTAAAATACAACCTATGAGGTAGGTATATACGAAATAATGGATATGAGATATATAAATTGATTTCACAAATAATGTGTGGGCTTTACAAGTGTCTGAATGCATGAAATGTAGAGTTCCAATCATGTTCTTTCAGAAAAAGGTAAATAGAGAGCCAGCTATATGCCATCTATTTACTAAATAATGTATATGAATCATGCAAAATTGCTTCTCATGTGACTTTTATTTTGAAAATCGCAGACTTTCAGAAGGTTTACAGAAGCAGCGGTAACGTTTCATATTTTCACAATTAATTGAAGGTGTTGTTTGACTAATGAAAGTGTGCACTGAATTTCACAAACAATTCTGAATTTGTGAAAGTGACAGTGGCCTGTTTCTGTATTGTTTTAGTTCAGTAAATAAGGAAAATATAACCGACACTCCCAAATGTGTCCCAAATCACACATTTCCAGATTTACTCACTATAGTACTGAATGCTCCATCTAATGGTGCTGCACTACATTTTACACACTGTTTAGTGTGAGAGAGTGCAGTTTGGGACACGGCCAGAAGGGTGGCATGAACACTGACAGAAACTCAATTAAAACATGTAAAATTGTTTTAAAAAACACAAACTAACATTTTTTTGTCATTTTAACAAATCTAGAAATGAAAAAAGTATGTTTAAATAATTTACAATTATATAAATAAAACATTATTTTGTCACTAAACACGAACAGCCAATCAGAGGCTCAAAACCTCAACCCATCAGTTCACAGTATCTATAATCAAGGTCTTACAGCTCCAACCTGTTTACTGTAGAGAGACCGAATAGTGCTTCAAATATATATTTACTTTTCTATGG
>CM029381.1:4112541-4130157 GCA_017165825.1 Hepsetus odoe
AAAGAAAAACACATTGGTTAAAAGGTAGCTTTAAATAAATTTCCTTTGTGGTTTTCAGTTTGCAAAATTAAAGGAATTTTAATTAGTTTATTTTTATCAGGGTTTCCCATGTGTGAAACATTTGTAAACCTATATAATGCAAAAAAATAAATAAATAAAAATAATACATCGAAGGAAAAGAACAGAAGATAATATACAGTTTGGAAAAGAAATAAAGAAAGAAAAGAAAAAAAAAAGAAAGAAAGAAATAAAAAATGGGTGGTGGTGGTCTAGTGATAGGGTACTTGCCTACGGACCTCTGGATCAAGACCCGGTTCGAATCCCACCTCTAGCACTACCACCACTGGGTCCCTGAGCAAGACCCTTAACCAGGGGGACTGTCCCTGTAATTAGGACATGTAAGTCGCTCTGGATAAGTCTGCTAAATGCCGTAAATGTAATGTAATAAATGCAGCAGCAGGGTTCGTGTGTGTGTGTGTGTGTGTGTGTGTGTGTGTGTGTGTGTGTGTGTGGTGGCCTATTGGTGGGAAACTCGGCTACAGACCAAGATGTCACAGGTTGAAATCCCACCTCCAGCACTTCCACTAATTGGTTCCTGAGCAAAACCCTTAACCCTGAGTTGCTCCAAGAGGACTGTCCCAGTAATCAGAAATTAAAACTCTAATGTAAAGAAATTAAAAGTCTCAGCTAAATGCAGTAAAATACATTATCTCACAAAAGTGAGTGCACCCCTCACAATTCTGTAAATATTTGTATTATACCTTTTCATGGGACAACATTGAAGATATGACAATTTGATACAATGTAAAGTAAGCAGTGTGCAGCTTGTATTACAGTGTAAATCTGCTGTCCCTTCAAAATCATGCCCTATTTAACTAGTTTTATGAATTTCTCTTGTCACTTGTTTTATCAAATAATGGCAGTAAGCCACAGGGGTCAAATCATGGAGGGAAAACATACCTTTGTTACATGAACATGATAGCAAGATGAATATATTTTGTTCTTTTACACACTGGCTCACAAACTCAGCATTATTTGAGAGGAAACAAAACACAAATGTATTATGTAACATACGGTTGAATCTAGGGCGGAACAAATTGTGCTCGTGAAATCGATAGTAATACAAATGCTTTGTATTACTACTTAGCACAACCAGAACACATAAGCTATAGTTTGTGTAATATTTACCCTCAGAATGTCTATATGTATCTCAGCTTAACGTATAACAATAGGCTAACACAGTTCAGCATGAATCAGATGAAAAATCATTAGGTTCAAAATTGCTTTTGTTTTGAACCTAACAAAAAAAAAATTGTTTTATTCATTTGACTTTTAAATTACAAATAGCCCACTTCAAATAATTATCAAGTCACCAAGAGACACTTTCAAATTCTACAAGTTTGAGATGGGGAAAAAAAAAAAAACTGACATCAGATAGTAGTCAGCAATGCTTTGTCCTTCTATATGAGAGGCCCAGATATTCGCTCCTGGATGGGCTCTTTTATGCTGCGCTTACATGAACATCCAATAAAAATCAACATGGCAGTTTCTGGTGCACCGTGCTGTAACAGAGTTCACTAGTATAAAGGAGGTTTTGGACTCTGTTAGGAATCAAGTCAAGTCAAGTAAAGTAGGATTTTATTGTCATTTCAGCCATATACACAGCACAGTGAAACGAAATAACGTTCTCCAGGACCCTGGTGCTACACACAAGACACAAGACAACAGAAGACAACATAATACACAAAAAAGGGCAACAAGTGCAGACAAGACAGACAACAACAGACAGCACAACAGACAGTACATTCATCCGTAAGAGGGCTGCAATGTAGATTGATTGCAGTGTGACAGTGTGGCGGAGCAGCCTTATTGTTAAAGTGCAGCATGCACTGATATCTCCACATCTGATATAATGCATGATATCTCCACATCTCCAGCCAGACCAGAGAGACGTGCAATAGTTCTTTGAAAATGTTTACCAGAAGGAAGTCTTGACACACTCCAGACAAAGACATCCAACGATTGGGCGTCGGGTGTCACATTGCCTTGACAAAGTTGAGAAGGAGCTTCTCATCAGTGCTGTCAGTTCACACCAAGCCTAAAGATGCACAAGTCTCCTTCATCAAAACTTTGAGCTGATAGTAATGGTCACTTTCCTCTCTTTACTGATGTTTTCTGTATATGCTAATTTGTTGTTGGAATGAAAATGTGAAGAATTTAAAAAAACTCATCACAGACAAACATAAGCTTTGAGAAAAAGCTTAGCGCCTCCCGTGATGCAAACCGCTCAAACAAACACTTTAACTTTTATATCAGAGCAATTCGTCTAAAAACCAGACTGTTTGTGTGTAAAAAATAATAACTAATAAATATGTTAATAAATAGGAGAGGAAGAAACAGAGTTTATGAGATCCAGCAGATCTTTTAAGGGCGGGCTGATCGCTTCCTGCTCCTTTAGTAACACGGGGCGCTCGTGAGAACCAGCAAACAATTGTCATTTAGTATTATTTCTCGCAGGTTCACCTGATGTTTAACCAAGCAGATTTCCACTGTTGAAGGTGTTGTGGAAAAAACTAATCAGAGAACAAGTCAGAGGCACTGTTAGTCTAACAAAGAGTTTAATAATCACTGCAGTGAGGACCTCCTGCACACTCTTTGAACTGTTTTACCCTGCACGCGGTGAGTCACCAGACAATGGGTTCATTGTTTACACCCGGGACCAGCTGCTAGCGCTGAGCAACCAGCCGATACAGCCCAGCGAAAGAGCAGAGATCCCCAGGGAACTACAGCGGAGGAGACGGGGCTGCAGAGCTTGAGTGAAACACTGGGAGAGCAAGAGACGGTATAAACCATCGGTACCCTCGGTCATTATGGGGAATGTCAGATCTCTCCCTAATAAGATCGATGAGCTAACGGCGCTCACCAGGCTCCAGAGAGAGTACAGGGAGGTCAGCTTGATGTGCTTCACGGAGTCCTGGCTGACACACCTCACTCCAGACTCTCTCGCTGCTGTTCAGGGATTCCACCTGGTGAGAGCGGACCGGAGCGTGAAGGAGACCGGTAAGAGGAAAGGCGGGGGGGTTGTGATGTATGTGAACGAGAGATGGTGTAACCAAGGGCACATCTCCGTTAAAGAGCAGTGCTGCACACGGGACGTGGAGCTGCTAGCAGTCAGCATCCGACCGTACTATCTGCCGCGCGAGTTCTCGCAAGTCATCGCGATAACTGTTTACATCCTGCCGACGGCAGACGCAGCAGCAGCTTGTGAAACCATACACACAGTTGTGTCTCCATTGCAAGAAAGCGCATACCCAAGCCTTCTTCCTGATTTCTAGTGATTTTAATCATGTCTCCT
This sequence comes from Hepsetus odoe, assembly GCA_017165825.1. Taxonomy (NCBI): domain Eukaryota; kingdom Metazoa; phylum Chordata; class Actinopteri; order Characiformes; family Hepsetidae; genus Hepsetus; species Hepsetus odoe. The sequence continues at coordinate 4,115,897 of CM029381.1, forward strand.
TGTTCTCCATTCTGCCTACTCTCACCCAGTATGTGGACTGCTGCACCCGGGAAAACAGGACATTGAACTTACTGTATGCAAATGCTAAGGATGCATACAGAGCATCACCCCTCCCTCCACTGGGACACTCAGACCATAACCTGGTCCATCTGGTTCCTTCATACATACCCTTAGTGTACAAACAACCCCCCACTAGGAGGTATGCGAGAGGATGGTCTGATGAGTCTAGGGCGCTGTGCAGCCCACATGCAGCTTAACAGTCTGCATAACCGACTACATCACCTTCTGTGTGGATAACACTGTACCGACCAGGAGAGTACGGTGTTACTCCAATAATAAACCATGGCTGACCCCTGATCTGAGAGCTCTGCTGAAGCAGAGGTCAAGAGCCTTCGGATCAGGAGATAAAGAGGCAATGAGGACAGCCCAGAAGGAGCTGAAAAGAGAGATAAGGAGGGGGAAGGACAGATACAGAGAGAGGCTGGAGGAGCAGCTCAAACAAAACAATGGCAGAGGTGTGTGGAGAGGATTGACCACCATTACTGGAAGGAGCACAGTGAGTAGGGGAGACCCAGAGTCTGGAGATCGGGACTGGGCTAATAGTTTAAATCTGTTCTTTAACAGGTTTGACTCAGGAATCTGCCCCTCACCCAACCATCAAAGCACAGTACATGCCTGTGCCCCCTTTCACACCTCTCTGCAAACTCCAACGGCACCTCCCCATCACACCTCTCTGCAACCCCCACCAGGGATATCAGCTGCGTATCCCCTTTTATCTTTATCTTCTCCTTCTCTACCCCCCCCTTTCCCCTGAGGACTCTACTGCTCCCTCCTGCTACCCCACTCATCAGGAGGCTCCCACTCTCTCACCACACGATAGCCTCTCCATCACAGCTGACCAGGTGCAGTGTCAGCTGAGGAAGTTGAAGCACAGGAAAGCCACAGGTCCGGATGGTGTCAGCTCCAGCCTGCTGAGGGACTGTGCAGATCAACTCTGTGAGGTTATTACCTACATCTTTAACCTCAGCCTCAGCCTGGAGCGTGTCCCCATTCTGTGGAAGACCTCATGCCTCGTTCCAGTCCCCAAGACGTCGCACCCCAAGGAGCCAAACCATTTCAGACCTGTTGCCCTTACCTCTAACCTGATGAAGGCTATGGAGAGGATCATCCTCCATCACCTTCGTCCACTGGTCAGGAGGGACTTGGACCTGCTGCAGTTTGCTTACCAGCCGCACATCGGGGTGGATGACGCTGTCATCTACCTGCTGCATCAGGCCCTCACTCACCTGGAGAGTGCCAAGAGCACTGTGAGAGTCATGTTATTTGACTTCTCTAGTGCTTTCAACACAATCCGGCCTTCAGCTCTGAGGGGGAAGCTGGAGGGAGTGGGTGTGGACCATCACATGTCTGAGGGGATTATTGACAACCTCACCAATAGGCCCCAGTATGTGAGACTCCGGGACTGTTTGTCTGAGGTGGTGGTCTGCAGCACTGGAGCCCCACAAGGAACAGTCCTCACCCTTCCTCTTCACCCTGTACACGGCAGACTTCAAACACAACACGGACACCTGTCACCTGCAGAAGTTCTCCGACGACACTGCTATTGTTGGTCGTGTGTCGGAGGGGAATGAGCAGGAATACAGGGGGAGAATATTCTCCACATTTATTGCTGTGGGTGTCACGCTTACCACCTTGTGAGGACCAGTTTGCCTTGGTTCATTCCACTAAAAATTCCATCACAAAAGCTGATCCATTGTCTGAACTTATCTGTGATGGGATTCCAAACCTTGCGATTACCTCTCTCGTCAAAAACTTAATAACAGTTCCAGCACCTTGATCTTTGGATGGGATTGCTTCCACCCACCTGCTAAATCTGTCAATTACCACAAGCATGTACCTGTATCCTCTTACCCTTTTAATCATGTCCACATAATCAATCACTAGATGTTGAAATGGTCCGGTAGGTACCGGTATATGACCAGCTGGGGTAGTGATTCCCTTTCGCACATTATTTTGAGCACAAACATCGCATCGGCTCAGCAATTCATCAATCGTTGCCTGTAAATATGGAGACCAAAACCCTTGTTTCTTTATTTTTCTTACCACTTCTCCTCTTGCGCAATGATCCAACCCATGTGCATTAGTGATTAGTATTGTTAGTAATGTGTTAGGTGCAATCAACAATCCTTCATGATTTCTCCATAACCCTTTTTCATCTTGTTTAGCTCCTCTGTTACTCCACATAGTTCTTTCACACAATGTTGCTTGTTTCTGCATTTCCACCAAGTCATCCAGTGTAGTTATAGGTTCGATAGCTACCATTGGTGCCATCACCAGATCCTCACACTTAGAGGCCTTTTTAGCTGCCTCATCAGCCAAATTATTCCCCTTTATCACATAGTCATTTCCTTTTTTGTGTGCCTGACATTTAACTATTGCCAGTCTTCTTGGCAGCATCATAGCACTCATCAACTCCAGTATTTGCTGCAAATGTTGTATTGGGCTACCATCAGTCTTCTTAAAACCTCGCTGTTTCCATACTGCCCCAAATAAATGTGTAACTCCATGAGCATACGCTGAGTCAGTAAAAACATTAACACTCTTTCCCTTTGCCAATCTACATGCCTCAGTTACTGCTTTCAGCTCTGCTAGTTGGGCAGAACAAGGCTGAGGAAAATTTTCGGCCTTTTCTACCTCAAAAACATCTCCATTTCCTTTCTTCACCACTGCATATCCCGCATGGTTCCCCAAGTGATCCCTAAAACAGGATCCATCAACAAAATAAATCACTTCTGCTTCCGGAATTGGTGTAGACTCTAAATCAGGTCTTAACTTAGAGAACGCCAATGAACTAGCTATGCAATCATGTGGTTTTCCTTCAAACTGGAAAGGTAATAATTCTGCTGGATTAACTGTATTACATCTCCTAAGAGTCACATCTGGAAATGTAAGCAAGAACGAGTACTGCAAACTCCTTGCTTGTGTTAAAACAAATCTGCTATTCTCAATCAGCTCTATGATTTTGTGATGGGAATAGATGACCACTGGAAACCCCATCGTCAGAACTGAAGCTTTCTCGTAAGCATAATGTACTGCTGCTAAACCCTGATAACATGGTGGCCATCCCTGAGCCACTCCATCCAGTTTAGTGCTATAATAAGCTATTGGTTGTTTCTTTCTTCCACTACATGTCTCCTGCATCAACACTGCTGAAGCAAATCCATCACAGCGATTAGCAACAAACAAAAAAAAGGTTTATCATAATCTGGTGTAGCTAACACTGGTGCTGTTTGCATTTCCTGCTTCAGAGTTTCAAACGCCACATAAGCATCAGATGTCCATTTTAATGGAGCATTCAATGTCTTTGATCCTTCTTCTGCTATCAGTCCCCTCAAGGGTGCAGTCTTTATTGCATAATCTTCAATCCATTCTGCACTAAACCCCGTCATTCCAAGGAATGACATCATCTGTCCCACCGTCGTTGGTTGTGGTGCTTTACTGATTCCCTCCAGCTGTGAAGGGGCTATTGCTTTTGTTCCATGTGCCACAAGCCGTCCCAGGTACTTTACCTGCAGTTGGCAATATTGTAATTTTGCTTGTAACACCTTATGTCCCCCCTCAGCTAATTGTCGGAGAACTTTAACAGAGTCTTCATGACATTGATCTACTGTCGGGGAACACAAGATTAAATCATCAACATATTGTAGCATTGTGCTGTTCAAATCCAGTTCCTCTAGATCCTGTCTCAAAACTTGATTAAATATATGAGGGGGAATGTTTGAATCCCTGTGGTAACCTGGTATAGCTGTACTGCTTCCCCCTGTAAGTAAATGCAAATAAATACCTCGACTCTTCTGCTATTGGAATGCTAAAAAATGCAGAACACAAATCTATTATCGTAAAGTACTTGGCATCTGGCGGAATGTTCATGAGTAGTGTGTGTGGATTGGGCACTTCCGCTTGCCAATCTTCTACCGCTGCGTTTACTGCTCTTAGATCGTGCACCAATCGCCACTTAGTTTTATCTGCCTTTTGTACTGGGAGTATAGGGGTGTTACATGGGCTTCTCATCTCTATTAGTACTCCTGCTTCTACCAGCCCCATTATAGTTCTCTCTATTCCCTGTTCAGCTTCTGGTTTTAATGGATACTGAGCTCTCCTAGGTAGTTGTGCTCTAGGTTTCAGTCTGATCTGAACTGGTGAAGCTGATTTTACCTGTCCCACATCTGTCTCATGTCGCGACCACAGTTCTTCAGGAACTTGCTTAATCATTTGTTTCTTCAGGGAATCTTCTTCTTCTTTCAGTTGTGCACTCATTCGCTTCCAGACATCATCATTTTCAGATCTAGGGATTGCTACTGCCTGTGGTGTTGCTATCACTTCCAATTCACACAACACTTTGATCATTGAATTATCTTCAGCACACAGTATCAGTGCATTTTGTGTCTTCTCCCACTTTAGTTCTTCTCATCTTTTAACCATTGTTCCCAACTCCTTGGACTCAAATCCCTCATTTATTAGCAGCGTCACGTGTGGTCTTGCTGCTTCAACATCGTACCACTCACTGATGAACTCATTATCTTCCACTTGAAGAGCTGCTCCTTCTGTCCCTATCACCACACTTCTAATTTTAAGGTTAACTTTTGTTCCTGCAGTCTTTCTAAGCCATTCTTCCTCCAGCATCTCATCCTGGCTTTTATCATAAATCATAGTACAGTGATATTCTAATCTGGGGTCTCTTGCTTTTGGTATCTGCGCTAAAATAAACTTCCCCCATAGACTCATTATTTCTTGAACTGGTTTTTCTATCTCTCCTAACCAATACACATTAGCTTCCTTTCCTAATGTCATGTTCATCTGAGCACTAACTGCCACTTCATCCACATAAACTCCATCAGGTATACACCAAATTTGGAATCCCAGCTGGCACAAAGCATTTCTCCCTAATAAATTTACTGGAGTTTGCTCTCAAACTAAGATTGGTAAAATGATTGTTTTTCCCTGCACTGTTACTTTAACTGGAGCTGTTACTGGTATTAACTGCACTTGTCCTGAGAATCCTACTGTCTTTACGAATTTTCCTGACCTGGGGAGGTTTATGGCATAATTTGAATTTAGGCATGTATAACAAGCTCCTGTATCTATCATCATGGGTATAGTTTTGCCATTCACCTGAACCTGCAGCATTGGTTCCTCATCAGCTCCCTTGCTTGTCAATAAGAGCTGACCCTCCCCTGTAGGACCCTCTGGGCCTCCCTAGCACCCTTTTTTCCCACCCCAGTAATTTACTGGGCCGGAGTTTTGATTTAATCCAGTCCAGGCAGGGTTCTGATTCCCTCCTGTCCATGGATGTCCTAAATTTGGGTTTTGCTGTGATTGTTCCTGACCCACAATTTGGGGAGCCCGCCAACCCGCATCTCCCCGCACTCCAGGTCCCTTCCATGGATTTACTGAACATCTCCTTCGGGTGTGTCCTGGTTGTCCACACCCCCAACACACTCCAGGTGGACCTTGTGGCTGTTGCTGCGGTTGTCTGCCGAATTTCGGTTTGCTTGGTCCACTTCCGCCAGGCTGTGCGTACACATTGATGATTGGAACTGAAGGAGTTGTGGGTTGCTGTGGTTGTTGAACTCCATCCAGTTGCTGACTCACTGGTGATGCAGGATTAGGAGTCACTGGCATTTGTGATGCCTGCAAAGTCTTTTCTTCCACGACTGCAGCTTGAGTCTTTTCCCCCTTTTTCTTAGCTTTTCCTGTCAGTTCTCCCAGTTGAAGCTGAGCCACCTTTCTCAGCACTTCTCTTTCTTGTTCTTTGGTTTTCTTTTCATCTTGTCTGTGTTTATCCACAGTGTGTGTCACGTGGGCTACAAATTCATCAAAAGTCTTTTCAGTCAGTCCCACTACATCTTCCAGTTTGCTTTTGACTTTTTCTGGAAGGCCGTCCAGGACCAATGTCCGAAAGACCACTTTCATGAGACTGTCTTGATCTGGGTCACTTCCTGCTTCTGCTCTCCACATCTTTTTCATGCAATGAACATAAGCAGAGGGATTTTCAGTTTCTCCTATTGGCTCTCCTTTCAGAGTCTTCAGGTCCAGTTTTCTTGGATACACTTCCCTCATTGCGTTCAGTCTGTTTCGGAAACAGTCTGTTTCGGTATGGATTAAATTCCACACCATCACTGGTCGCATCCGCAGCGTGATGCTCCATGCCTGCTTTTGTCATGATTTCCTCCATTGCTTTTTGACCAATTATTCGGGCCAATAAGGCTTTTACATCTCCTATAGCAAAGAGACGCCCAAGTGTCTTTTCTTCAAAGTCCAGTATCCACTTCTGAGCCCCTTCATGCAGATCGGGCAAGCTATTGACCAACCCCTCCAAATCCTGGGTCTGCCATGGTATGTAATGAGCATGTCTTCCCTTAATCAATATAGGTGCTTGTACCATCCCACATTTTCTTCCCGATCTTAATCTCATACTTGGCTCTGCCTGAATCTCAATGTCCTCTTCGCTTTCTGATATTTCACCATTATCCCTTCTACTCTGTCTCTTTGGGCTTTTTCTTTCCATTGCAGTGCGCACAATTTCATCCAGATTAGTAATTGATTTGCTTATTCTTTGGATAGAATCATCAAAACATTGTGTCATCCAGCTTTTGGGCCTCCCCCTTGGTGCACTCCATCCTACTCTTCTCTCATCTCTATTTCCCTTAGTCATCTCAGTCCTCACTCTCCTTTCCTCTTCCTGTAACAGCCTTTCCATATCTTTTAACTCTCTCCTTAATTCTCTCTTTTCTCATCTGTTTTCTGTACTTCCTGTAACAATCCAACACACCTTCGTCATCACTGTCTTCCCATTCTGTCTGCTCAATTCTTCCCTCATCACCTTTCACTGACCGTGCCTCTGACTCCCTCTCTCTCCTTGCTGCCTCTTCACTCTCTAGTACTGCACTTCTCCACTCCTGCTGTAATTTATTAAGATCTGGATATACTGTCTCACTACTCTGTTGCTTACTCTCTCTCTCTCTCCTGTGCAGTGGGGCCCCTCCCTTTTGTGGAGGGTCGGTGGGTTTTTGGGTGTTCTCTCAGCATCCTCTGAGATTCTCTTCTCATCTTTCAAGGCTGCTTCTTGTTCATCTTCTGGTTCTGGATCCTTTTTGTCGTCTGTCACAGTCACTTGTCCAGAAATATCAAACTTCCCTTCAATGACAGGATACTGTCCCACATAAGGTGGAGGGGTATCATACATCTTCAACTTCTTCTCTGTTTCTTCTTTTCTCTCTTTAATCTCCTGTCTTCCGTTAATAACTTATTGAAGGTTCTCTTCTCCTTTTTTCTTAAAGAATTTTAGGATTTCTAATTTGTCCTGTCGCTTTACTTGTCGTTTGTCAGATTTGTCCTTTGGTTTGTGGTTCAGGATGAGAATCTCCAGGGCCTCACAAAGTGTTACATCATATGTGCCTTCTGCTGGCACATTTCTTAGTCATCCTTATTCTTTGACTCTCTTTGTCCCACTTATTATTAATAATGAAAAAAAAAGAAAGTGAAAGTGACAACCCTTGTCATTGCGAGGTCACAGCACTGCAAACCATGAACCACAACGAAATTGGACCTCTGCTTTTAACCCATGCACACAAACACCGTGCAGCAGTGGGCAGCTATTGAAAGCGCCCGGGGAGCAGTGACAGGGACGGTACCTTGCTCAGGGGTACCTCAGGGCAACCTACTTGTGAGGGAATCGAACCCACAATCTTCTGATGCAGGGCCAACGCCCTAACCACTAGGCCACCACTGCCCCAATAATGTTGTTATTATTATTATTCTAACTATTTTATTTGTTTATTTTTATCTATTTATATATATATATATATATATATATATATATATATATATATATATATATATATATATATTTATTTTTAATTTATTTATTTTTGAAACACTTAGCAATTATTTAATCATTTATTAGTGATGTTTCTACTTTACAATTGATCCTTCTAAGATCAGCACCGGTATTTCAAGGTGGTCTTCCCATCCAGCTTCCCAATTGTAGGTGCAGCTGGTTGCTCTCTTCTGGGACAGATTTATGTAACAAACTCTGTGAACTCAGTAATGTGAGGGCACTGTGAGGCAAGGGATAAAGTAAAGGGATTTTACTATAGCATTAATCGTTGGATGTCTTTGTCTGAATTGTGTCCAAGACTTCCTTCTGAGTAAAACATTTTCAAAAGACTGTGCACAGCACTCTGGTCTGGCTGGAGATGTGGAGATATCATGCATTCCTAACAGAGTCCAATACCTCCTTTATACTAGTGAACTCTGTTACAGCACGGTGCACCAGAGACTGCCATGTTGATTTTTATTGGATGTTCATGTAAGCTCAGCATAAAAGAGCCCATCCAGGAGCGAATATCTGGGCCTCTCATATAGCAAGACAAAGCAGTACTGACTACTATCTAGAAGTGTCAGTTTCTCCCCCTCAAACTTGTAGAATTTGAAAGTGTCTCTTGGTGACTTGATAATCATTTGAAGTGGGTTATTTGTTATTTAAAAGTCAAATGAATACAACACTTGCGTCTACCAATTGGTGGAAGTGCTGGAGGTGGGATTTCAACCTGTGACATCTTGGTCTGTAGCCAAGTTTCCCACTAATAGGCCACCACCATCCCTACATGCACGCACACACACACACACACACACACTGGCATGAACCCTGCTGCTTCATTTTTTATTTCTCCTTTTTTTCTTTTCTTTATTTCTTTTTCAAGCTGTATATTATCCTCTGTTCTTTTCCTTTGATTTATTTTTATTTATTTTTTTGCATTATATAGGTTTACAAATGTCACACATGGGAAACCGTGATAAAAATGAATTAAATTTCCTTTAATTTTGCAAACTGAAAACCACAAAGGAAATTTATTTAAAGCTACCTTTTAACCAATGTGTTTTTCTTTAGTTTTCCCAAATAGCTTACATCACGTTGTTTAAGTGTAGTCATGAATTAATTATGCAGTACAGTTTCAAACTTTGATCCTGATACAACATTTGCTAACATTATTAATAGTAAATAAATAAGCATTGGATAACATTTAAACACAAGACAAGAAAGCACAGGTAAACTGGAACGTTTCTTTCTTTTTTCTGGGATTCAAACCCACGTCCTTCTGATCCTGGGGCCAACTTCCTAACTTTTTTTCATCAAAAGAAACTTTTCTTCAGAAACTTCAACAGAAAATTCCCCTCTCTTTCTTATCTATTTGTTTGCAGATTTCATTTTTAAACATCTGTCTCTCTGTCATCTTTCTATGACTAAATCATATATGAGACAAGACTCTGGAAAGACAATGCCTGAAGACTCTAAAGCTTGATGTTTGCTCAAAGCTGAACTAAAACACTTCTGATATATTTTTAGACCGCATGCAACACACTGTTGGCCAGTTGCTATGTGTAGTAAAGTAATAAGTGTGATGTATTATAGTGTGACCACGGGAGGGCGTTCTAAGGCAATAGGGTGAGTTACTCAGGTGCGGAGAAACAGGTTGTTGTTGTTGTTACCTGGTCGGGCCCAGCTTGTGTGTGTGTTGAGAAGACCCCTGTACAATAAAGGAACTTGAAGTACATTCCTCTGCCTCCACAATCTGCTTCCTCCCAGAATATTACACTATGGCAGTACTAAATCTGATTGTGTCACAATAATGGGCTGTCATGTCACAGCTACCAATAGAATTTGGCAAGACACACGCTTCTCACCCAAACAATTGGTCGGCTTTTTTTTTCCCCATCTGTGCCTCACAATGCACCGCTCTTCTCTGAGCAACGTTACTTCTGCCACAGTATAACCACAGTGAATGACCATAAACTGAGGAAGAGGCAGGAGACATTCAGAGTCAGGATCACAGACCAGGACTTTATTGGTAGACAATATACAAGCGCACCATGTAAGCATAACCCAATAATTAACCATCAGTACTCAAATAAAAAACACACCACAACAACAAACAGATTGACAGCTCTGTCGTGACTCTCAGAGGTGTATATACACAAGGCCTAATTAGGCCCACAAAACCCTCATGCTCATACTTACAGAAAAAATAAAGTTCAGAATGGATTTCTTTAGTTAAAGAAGCAAAGTGTTAATGAAAAATTAATGCTTAAGTTGTTGAAACATGTTAAAAAAATACAGTGAGAAAGCTTATTGTATTCTGTTGATTTTTTTTAATGAACAAAAGAGTACAGAATGAAATTGTATCTTTCTTCGTATGAGGTAAGAAAATGGCAGAGCAAGACTGCAGTGGTGGTTTTTTGGTTATGGACTAGGCCCCATGATTGGGAACTGGACCAGCACTTTCATAATATCGCCTCATACTTATGATGTAATTAATGGAAATACATGGATGTGTGGTGCTGGGTCTTTCTTCAGTGAAAGTGGGGAAAAAGTGATTAGAACCAGGCTTAATGTGTATGGTCTATTCTATAGAGTTTAGTGATCTTTTCTATAATTACTACTGATAACTACAGCAAAACAAAGTGCAGGAAGCTTAAAGGTCATGTATGAATATCAAGTCAACAGCAAAGCTTTCAAAAACAAAAATACTATCTCTGAGGACTGCGATTAGTCTTTAAAATGTGGGAGTGCTGACCAATGAAACATTTTTAGTTAATGACCTGATCTGTGAGAAGCTAGATTGCATTTTCTAAACAGAAAGGTGGCTTAACTCAAGGATTAACATCTCTTTTTTTAAAACTGTTCCACAAAATGAAATCTTTTTTTTTAATCAATATACAAAAGTAAGACTAGCTGCTATTTTTAATTTCTTATTTAACTGTAGAAATATCTTTCCATCATACAAAAAAAAAACTAATTTTTATTCAACTTTTAAAATAAATTCATTTTCCTTAATAGTGTCACCTAGTGAGATAAACTGGGAGTTGGAGTCAATCTTTTTACATCATCAGTCAATATGTCACGATGTGGTGTTAAGGGCTGGACACCAACGCAGAGCCGAGAGCTTCGTACTGAACTTTAATGACTGATAACGTGCACAGAACTCAAAACCAAACATATTAAACATAATAAGTGTAGAACATAACATGAATACTCACAAACGTACGCACACAGAATAACCAGCGCCCTGCTCCGATTCACTGAGGGGTTATATCGCCAGCCCCCGATGAGACACACCTGGCACCCAAGCCCAGGTGTGCACAATCAGAGCAGGGTGCCCTCTACTGGCGCCAGACCGTTACAGTACCCCTTCCCCAAAGGCGCCTACTCCCAGGGCGCCAGATCCTGCTTCGGATCCCCCGAAAGGAGGGGTAACGCAAACGTTCCACAAAAGTCCAAACAAAGTCCAGTCGAACGCTCCGCTCTCACCGCGGTCCTCCTGGCGGGTTCGGCTGCGGCCCCTGAAACCACTCTTTCTCTCCAGCGGTCTGGATTGGATGCAGCCCCTCGAAACCCCACCTCCTCCGGCAGACTTGGACCTCGTCCCTCAAGCTCCGCCTCCTCCGGCAGACTTGGACCTCGTCCCTCAAGCTCCGCCTCCTCCGTGGTGGAGGGGTTTGCGTGTCCCAATAATCCTGGGAGCTATGTTGTCCGGGGCTTTATGCCCCTGGTAGGGGCACCCAAGGCAAACAGGTCCTAGGTGAGGGAAGAGACAAAGAACGGTTCAGAGGACCTCTGATGATGGACAAAAACTTTGGAAGACGTTTTCCCTCGCCCGGACGTGGGTCAACGGGGCCTCCCTCTGGAGCCAGGCCTGGAGGTGGGGCCCGCTGGCGAGCGCCTGGTGGTCGGGCCTTCACCCATGGGGCCCGGCCGGGCTTAGCCCGAAGAGGCAACGTGGGTCCCCCTTCCCATGGGCTCACCACCTGTGGGAGGGGCCAAAGAGGTCGGGTGCGTTGTGAGTTGGGCGGTGGCCGAAAACAGGGGCCTTGGCGGTCCGATCCTCGGCTGCAGAAGCTGGCTCTAGGGACGTGGAACGTCACCTCTCTGGTGGGGAAGGAGCCTGAGCTAGTGCGCGAGGTTGAGCAGTTCCAGCTAGATATAGTTGGACTCACCTCGACGCACAGCTTGGACTCTGGAACCAGTCTCCTTGAGAGGGGCTGGACTCTTTTCCACTCTGGAGTTGCCACCGGTGAGAGGCGCCGAGCAGGTGTGGGCATACTTATTGCCCCACGGCTTGGCGCCAGTACATTGGGGTTTACCCCGGTAGATGAGAGGGTGGCGGCCCTCCGCCTTCGGGTCGGGGGATGGGTCCTTAGTGTTGTCTGCGCTTATGCGCCAAACAGCATTCTGGACTACCCACCCTTTCTGGGGTCTCTGGAGGGGGCGCTAGAGAGCGTCCCTCCTGGTGACTCCATCGTTCTGCTGGGGGACTTCTACGTGGGTAATGACAGTGACACCTGGAAGGGCGTAATTGGGAGGAATGGCCCCCCCGATCTGAACCAGAGCGGTGTTTTGTTATTGGACTTTTGTGCTCGTCACGGATTGTCCATAACGAACACCATGTTCAGGCATAAGGATGTCCACATGTGCACCTGGCAGCAGGACACCCTAGGCCGCAGTTCAATGATCGACTTTGTGGTCGTGTCATCGGACTTGCGGCCCCATGTCTTGGACACTCGGGTAAAGAGAGGGGCGGAGCTGTCAACCGACCATCACCTGGTGGTGAGTTGGCTTCGTTGGTGGGGGAGGATGCCGGTCAGACCTGCTGGGCCCAAACGCATCGTGAGGGTCTGCTGGGAATGTCTGGCAGAGTCCCCTGTCAGGACAAGCTTCAACTCCCACCTCCGTCAAAGCTTTAACCACGTCCCGGGGGAGGTGGGGGACATTGAGTCTGAATGGACCTTGTTCCGCGCCTCCATTGTCAAGGCGGCTGACCGGAGCTGTGGCCGGGAGGTGGTCGGTGCCTGTCGCGGTGGAACCCCCTAGAACCCGTTGGTGGACACCAGCGGTGAGGGATGCCATCAAGCTGAAGAAGGAGTCCTACCGGGCCTTTTTGGCCAGTGGGGCTCCGGAGGCAGCTGATAGGTACCGACAGGCCAAGCGGAATGCGGCTCTGGTGGTTGCTGAGGCAAAAACTCGGGCATGGGAGGAGTTTGGAGAGGCCATGGAGAAGGACTTTCAGACGGCTTCGAGGAAATTCTGGTCCACCATCCGGCGTCTCAGGAGGTGAAAGCAGTGCACGGTCAACACAGTGTATAGTGGGGATGGTACGCTGCTGACCTCGACACGGGACGTTGTGGGTCGGTGGGGGGAGTACTTCGAAGACCTCCTTAATTCCACCAACATGCCTTCCGAGGAGGAAGCAGAGCCTGGGGACATCAAGGTGGACTCTTCCATCTCTGGGGTCGAGGTTGCCAAGGTGGTCAAAAAGCTCCTTGGTGGAAGGGCTCCGGGAGTGGATGAGATCCGCCCAGAGTTCCTCAAGGCTCTGGATGTTGTAGGACTGTCATGGCTGACACGCCTCTGCAACATCGCATGGACATCGGGGACGGTGCCTCTGGATTGGCAAACCGGGGTGGTGGTCCCCCTCTTTAAGAAAGGGGACCGGAGGGTGTGTTCCAATTATCGAGGGATCACACTTCTCAGCCTCCCGGGGAAAGTCTATTCAGGGGTCCTGGAAAGGAGGGTCCGTCGGATAGTCGAACCTCAGATCCAGGAGGAGCAATGTGGTTTTCGTCCAGGTCGCGGAAAAGTGGACCAGCTCTACACCCTTAGCAGGGTCCTGGAGGGTGCATGGGAGTTTGCCCAACCAGTTTACATGTGCTTTGTGGACTTGGAGAAGGCATTCGACCGTGTCCCTCGGGGGCTCCTGTGGGGGGTACTCCGGGAGTATGGGGTATCGGATTCCCTGTTAAGGGCTGTCCGGTCCCTGTACAACCGGTGTCAGAGCTTGGTCCGCATTGCCGGCAGTAAGTCGGACCTGTTCCCGGTGAGGGTTGGACTCCGCCAGGGCTGCCCTTTGTCACCGATCCTGTTCATAACTTTTATGGACAGGATTTCTAGGCGCAGCCAGGGCGTTGAGGGGGTCCGGTTTGGTGGGCTAGGGATTGGGTCTCTGCTTTTTGCAGATGACGTTGTCCTGTTGGCCTCATCATGCCGTGACCTTCAGCACTCTCTGGATCGGTTCGCAGCCGAGTGTGAAGCGGCTGGGATGAGAATCAGCACCTCCAAATCTGAGGCCATGGTCCTCAGTCGGAAAAGGGTGGAATGCCCTCTCAGGATTGGGAGTGAGACCTTGCCCCAAGTGGAGGAGTTT
>CM029381.1:4130657-4147172 GCA_017165825.1 Hepsetus odoe
AGTGAGGGGCACTGTGCCTTGCTCAAGGGTGCCTCAGGGCAATCTACGAGTGAGAGAATCGAAAGAAAATCCTCTGATCCGAGATCAACTCCCTAACCACTAGGCCACCACGTCCCCCATTCACATCAGATTGGGACAGACACCATGCCTGTGATAAGCATGGACAAAACACAGAAACGGAAAACTCTACATTGACCAAAGAAAACAAAATGAAAAACCAAAAGAAAAAGAATCAGCAGCCACTAAAAATACATTCCCCTTGCAAACAAGCGAGTGCACACTGGCCAACAAGTACCTATCTTTTGTCAGACAAAGGAAAGAAGCGCACCGTTAACAGAAATACTGCAATACCAGATCGATGCATGGAACGGATGGAACAAGCTCCTTTACCGTCTCCCTGTTCTAAAACTCAATTTAATATGCAGTCCTCATATAGAGGACGTATCAGATATTAAACTGATAAGAACAGATTTTTTTTTTTTTTTTTTATTTATATATTGTCACTGTATACAGTTATTCATTCATGCCTTTGTTTTTACATTTTGTCTTTTACTACATTCCATGTGTTTAAACGGATTTTCAATTCCTTGTTAAAACTCTACACAATTATTTAAAAGTCATAAATGAAATTTAAAGAGTTTTAAAATTCTAACCTGTTTAAAAAACACGTTTAGAATGTATATATACAATTATAAGAACAATTTAGACAAGCCGTAAAAACCAAAAAACATAATAAACACAAATAAATAAATAAATAAATAAATACATACATACATACATATATTAAATCAACTAAATAGTAATTTCTAAAAGATATTACAAAAATCCATTGAAAGTTTAGGTCTTCAAGCCAGGGCCGTCTTTCCTTGGCCTCACTCTATCTCTGTCCAGACCTTACATAACGGTCACTTCAGGTTACAGAGATCCTCCCCATGGCCGCTTCTCAGCAAAGGTCATTCAGGTGCATCTCTGAGCGTCCAAGACCGGTGCTGGCAGGGGCAGCTCTGCGTGTGACCCCGCCTCCCTCCTCCGAGTGTCGTCGTGCGGCATACCCTCGCACTGTAGATGTCACAGCTTTTCCATGGCGTGGAGGGATGCCGTCGCAGCGCTTCCCCACCAGCAGGTTCTGGAGTCCAAATGGCTTCCTTAGCACTGTTCAAGGTGAGCCAGGGCTGCCCCCAGATTTGTCTGCTGGTAGCGTTTCAGCCTGGCCCCACGTTTGCTGGCAGTGCGTCAATGTCGGGACCTCCTCTGCTGGCAGGCTCGGGCATTGCAGGGTGGCGGTTATGACCCCTGAGTCCCTAGTAGCCGCACTCCCAGAGGCATGTCGCACAGTTTCTGGCACGGTGCCGCGCTGGAGACACGTAGATGTCATGCCATTCCCGGGAGTGCATCACGGCCCTGACCGGGGAGGACCTGCGTGACACCATCCATGACAGGTCTTTGTGCCTGTTTGCAGGAGTCCTGAATAGGCTGCATTCATGCCAGCTATTTTGCCTCCTCTGGAGTGAGGCTACGCACTGGACATACTGGCTCCTGTCTTGGACAACAGAAACCATAGATTTGCGTTTCTTAAATTATAATGTCTTCTTTTTCCAATGAAAAATCCTCTCAAAAAAGTCTTTATAAAACCAAGATGTCGGGAGGTTAAAAGACACTGGAGTTCTCGAAGTCCACTTTCCAATATTCCTATGCTCATAAATACGTTCCTGTCAGAACCCGACAAAGGCTGCTGTCTTATTTTCTTTGGAAGCATAGTGTATAGTTCACATGAAAGGCATTATACTTGCTTCCTAAAAACAAAAGGGATCAGAGTCCTTTTCCTCATTTCTTTCTTCTTTTGACTACTTCTCTTCTCATACTTATCCTGACCCCACAGGAGTAGAACACTGCTCTCTCATATTCTAAGAGGAAGGATCTGGGGCGGAAACCTAACACAACAATAGGCAATGGTAAAATTACAGCCTTGATAATTAAAATTTTCCCCTCCATGGTCAATTTCATGTGTCCAAAGCCCCAGTGGATTTGTCTGACTTTCGCTAACACCTCTGGCGAATTTCTCTCCCGCCTCCTTTTTATCAAATTTCCTCCTAAAACTTTGAGATCTGAGTCCTTAAAAACCATTTCAAGTCCTCTTATCCCACCTTTCCCCACGGACGAAGGCTGGGCCCCTCGGACTTGTTCCTATTCAATCTAGCGCCCGGCCGACCCGTACCAGTCAGTCGTCAGTGCTCTTTGAATAGATGTAATGTCTGTACACAATAGGGTGATGTCGTCCATGTACAACACGCACTTAGCCGTCAGTCGCTGCGTCCCTGGAACTGCTAGTCCTTTGATCCATTATCCCTTCTCAAGATCTGTGCCGGTGGCGATGCAAACCCACATACAAGAGTGGAATAACGGACACCCCTATTGGACACGCTGCGTATAATTACCGCTTTGATGGTGCCGTTAAGCGAGAGATTCTACTGGTCATTCCATCATATAGCAATCCCACCCACGCTCTGAGCTTCCTAGGAAACCCATTTTTGCAGCACCTGGAAACAGGTACTGGTGCGAGAACTTCGATCAAAAAGCTTTTTCAAAATCTACAAGATTAATGACTGCCAACCTGATGTTTCTGTCTCGTAACAGATGGCGTCTCTCTGATCAATGCGGGCTGTCTGTGATCTTTCTCCTGGCACAACGTAGCGATCCGGGTGGATCCGTCTCTAAAACGTCGACATCGCATGGCTAGATTACACTAAAAAAAGTTTGCAGTCGGTATTTAAAAAGATGTCGGTCTCAATTTCTAATGTCCGTCCTGTCATCTTTTTATAAAGCAAGGAGACTATCCCCAGCCTAAACTGTCCGGCAGTCGGCGGTATTTCGAAATCCTTAGAAGCAGCCAGCAGATCATGCGCTAAAATGTCAAAATGTCAGATAAAATTCCACAGGCAGCCCATCCAGTCTGGTTTCCCGCAACTTCTCAAACACTTTCCATTTCTAAGGCTAAAATCTTGAGATAAACACGTTCTGCCTGAATTGTTCCAAAAAACCAGCTCACTCCTTGAATGTTCATTCACTTCTTTTTCATCATACAAGTTCCATAAAATTCTTCCACTACTTAAAATCCCCCTTTTGTATCATCTACTCTATCCCTCCTTCTCTTAACTTATTAATTGTGTCCCCTTTTTTCATCACTTTTTTAAAGAAGTATCTGGTGCATTTCTCTCCCTCCTCAATTTCTTTTTCTTTGCACCTTAAGATAACTCCCTTACTCTTTTTCTCCGACAAGGCTACCATTTCCTTTTTAACTTCTTGAATTTCTTGACTAAAATCAAAACCACTATTTAAAAGGTTATAGTATCTCTGGAGTCTTTTCTGCAACCCCGTGCATCTCTTATCTTTGTTTCTAATTCTTTTCCTGTGGGTCGCAAAATGCTGTCGCGTCCAGTCTTTCACCTTCTCCACCACTGTCTTGCGTGAATCAAACATGTCTTATGGAGTCTGCCATTGGCTGAAAGCGTTCCCTATATTCCTCCACAATTTTCTTATTTTGCAACAGGGAGCAGTTCAGCTTCCACAGGCCTCTCCCTGCTGTCACACCAGTTGCCAGTGATAAGGTGTACGATAACTATGCGTGGTCAGAAAAAGAGCGGGAGTGTGTTGCATCTGGCGGGCAGTCTCGCAAAAACATGATCATTCTTGAAGCTTTGGTACCATCGCCACTGATCCAGGTGAAGCCCTCCGGCACCGGATGCAAATTCTATAACAGTCACCCTAATTTAAATCTTTCACCATGTTCTGCAATAAAACTGATGTCTTGTCAATCTAAATCCTCCACAGCATTTCCTATCTCTTTTTGATAAAACACAATTAAATCCTGCCATCACCAGAGGATTCTCTAGCATGTGGAGGGCTGCAATTCCTCCAAGATGCACTATCTCTCGTTTTCTCATTAAAACCGGTATACATTAAGAATATTAAAATCATTTCCCAGAAAGAGGACAGATTTGCTAGGAGTGCCCGACCGTTCCTACCACTGTGCTTCCCTTCACCAGAGATATTTGGGGTTTAATTAAAACTGCTACCCCATCCGGCTTTATTAGAGTGGACCCACTCCACAGTGAAGGTCAAGGTCTGATTCTTCCCACTTCCTGTAATTGGATAAAAGGGTAAACACACTCCTGGAGTATAAAATGTCAGACTTAAAATGACCTAAAAAGGAGGAGGAAATATTCTGTGCTCTTAAAACTGACTTCACCTCCCTCCGTTGATTGTTGAGATGGTGAGGACCATGAGCAATATAGTTTAGAGAAATAGACATAAAGCAAATATCATGTTAACTTAGTATGATGTTTAATTCTGAAATCAGGTTTTTTCTTGCGGACTTCGTTTGGATTGAATTCTGTAGAATTAAAACAAATACAACCTTTATCCGCCTGCTCGTGATGCCAGTGCGTGACAGGCTTTCTCTGCTCTTCAGCGTGGGCGTCTTCCAGATTGAAGTGCAAAAAGGAAACTTCATTTGGAGAATCTGTAGGCCACAAACGGTTCAGGTCTCCTGAAGAGGAGTTACCCGACTCTTGCTCAGGCCTCAGCTTCTTCTCCCCCGTCTCAACCAGGGGAGAGTCGGCTGGTCTTTTCTGTGTTGGGCATTTGGGGTGGAGAAACATCGCTCCCCTCCCCTGTCTCCACCCTCAACAACAGTTTCTATCACTATCTCCTTTTCCCCCATAAGCTGTGATCGGCCCACCTTCTCTTTGCCTTGGCTCCGTTGCTATTGGCAGGGACTTTCCCTCCAAAATCTCTTGCCCCGCCTCGGTCTCCGCCTCCTCCACAACCTGATCAAGTACTGGGCGGCCATTTTCTCTTTCCTTAAAGCTTGTTAACTTAAACGATTTTGGGCAGTCTCTGTAGGGTGTATATTCTCCACAAGGTTGCACCTTTGCCATTAGTACACTCTTCATAAGAGTGACCAATTTCTCTACACTTCCACGAAATCTTCTGGGCATGCCTCAGCCAAGTGTCCTCTGACCGCACTTCGACACAATTTAGGGCATCCCTTGATAGTAAATATGGCCTCGGTTTTCACCCATACACGATCATCGATGGCAACTGTTTCAGAAGCCCTGTTTGCCTTGGGTCTTCCCATTGTTTAATGGGGATCCGCCAGACAGTTCAGATGCCATCTTCATCCAGCACCAGCTATTGGTGGGCTCTAACGTGCAAATCTGCCCAATAAACACATTATATCGTCTCCACTCACCGTTTCATTGAACATTCTGACAATCACCACTTTCTGTGAGTTGTCAGTCAGTTTCTCAACATTAAACATGGAGAAATGGGCTCCACAAGCTGCAAACCTTGACCAAAATTCAATTAACAGGGAAGCGCTCCTAAAGCTAACATCAAAACCTGCATTCTGTGGCAAACTAAGGATACAATTCAATTCATCTGGTTTAAACTTCAAAATCTCTTGCAACAATTTCCGAGAAAAATCTAGTCGTGACATCGCCATTAAACTCCCATTCACCTCTTTAAAGGTAAAGCGCACGCTGTGGTGCCTCCTCATGCCGGCACGTGCAGCCGACATGATGGAGGCACCTACAGCTAAACAACACTAGAAATCTACACAGAACACACAAAACCACCACCAAAACAAAACACAGACAACACAACAAATTTGGAAACACCCGACAAGTGACAAAAAATAGATAACTTACCTTCAACAAGCAAGTCAAAAAAGAAACTCTCCTGTTAAATAGGCTCCTGCACAGAACCTCTCCGCTGGAGAGTCGATCGCAACCCTTCAGTCTGACCAAGACAAGCGGTACACTTGATCTTAGCCAAAAGGCCGAGAAGCGATAACCAGAAACACCCACCCTGTGCAAGACCGCCATGTCGCATGTAAGACTCTAGTGGAGGGTGAACATCTCCCTCCACGACGGTCAGGTCTATATCCCACGCACACCAGAATAACACTTACCCAGGTAAAGGTTGTGGCAGTGGGGCCGAAGCATCTACACAGCAACCTGGTCAGGCTCCTGGTAAGTACGTGCTGCTTTTTGATTCGATCAAAATGCATAGCTCTGCAAAAACAGAGCCTTCAAAATACAATTACAACATTTTCCTCCACACAAATCTGGAGTTTAAGGCAACAGATTTGTGAAAGTGACTATTCTAGTCATTGTGAAACACAGCACAGCACACACTGAGACACAACGAAGGTCAAAATCTGCATTTCACCAATACACACCTGTGCAGCAAGGGGCAGCTTTGAAAGTGCCCGGGGAGCAGTGAGGGGCACTGTGCCTTGCTCAAGGGTGCCTCAGGGCAATCTACTAATGAGGGAATCGAAAAAAAATCTTCTGATTCGAGACCAACTCCCTAACCACTAGGCCACCGAGTCCCCCATTCACATCAGATTAGGACAGACACCATGCCTCTGATAAGCATGGACAAAATAGAGAAACGGAAAACTCTACATTGACCATCCATCCATCCATCCATTCTCCTCCGCTTATCCAAGGTCGGGTCACGAGGGCAGCAGCTTCAGGAGGGATGCCCAGACTTCCCTCTCCCCGGCCACTTCATCCAGCTCCTCCGGGCGGATCCCAAGGCGTTCCCAGGCCAGCCGAGAGACATAGTCTCTCCAGCGTGTCCTGGCTCTTCCCCGGGGTCTCTTTCCAGTGGGCGTGCCCGGAACACCTCACCAGGGAGGCGTCCAGGGGTCATCCTAATTAGATGCCCGAGCCACCTCATCTGGCTCCTCTCAATGCGGAGGAGCAGCGGCTCTACTCTGAGCCCCTCCCAGATGACTGAGCTTCTCACCCTGTCTCTAAGGGAGAGCCCAGACACCCCGAACTCATTTCGGCCGCTTGTATTTGCGATCTCGTTCTTTCAGTCACTACCCACAGCTCGTGACCATAGGTGAGGGTGGGAACATAGATCGACCGGTAAATTGAGAGCTTTGCCTTTTGGCTCAGCTCCTTCTTCACCATGACGGATCGACACAGAGCCCGCATCACTGCGGATGCTGCCCCGATCCGCCTGTCGATCTCCCGCTCCATTCTATCCTCACTCGCGAACAAGATCCCGAGATACTTAAACTCCTCCACTTGGGGCAGGATCTCCTCCCAACCCTGAGAGGGCACTCCACCCTTTTCCGGCTGATGACCATGGCCTCAGATTTGGAGGTGCTGATTCTCATCCCAGCCGCTTCACACTCGGCTGCGAACCGATCCAGAGAGAGCTGAAGGTCACGGCCTGATGAGGCCAACAGGACAACATCATCTGCAAAAAGCAGTGACCCAATTCTGAGCCCACCAAACCGGAACCCCTCAACGCCCTGGCTGCGCCTAGCAATTCTGTCCATAAAAATTATGACCAGGATCTGTGACAAAGGGCAGCCCTGGCGGAGTCCAACTCTCACCGGAAACAGGTTTGAGGGACATGGTCGAATGTCTTCTCCAAGTCCACAAAGCACATGTAGACTGGTTGGGCAAACTCCCATGCACCCTCCAGGACCCTGCCAAGGGTGTAGAGCTAATCCACTGTTCCGTGACCTGGACGAAAACCACACTGCTCCTCCTGAATCCGAGGTTCGACTCTCCAATGGACCCTCTTTTCCAGGACCCCTGAATAGACTTTCAACAGGTAGGCTGAGAAGTGTGATCCTAGAAATTCTGTCCATAAAAATTATGAACAGGATCGGTGACAAAGGGCAGCCCTGGCGGAGTCCAACTCTCACCGGAAACAGGTTCGACTTACTGCCGGCAATGCGGACCAAGCTCTGACACCGATTGTACAGGGACCGGACAGCCCTTAATAGGGAATCCGACACCCCAAACTCTCGGAGTACACCCCACAGGACTCCCTGAGGGACATGGTCGAATGCCTTCTCCAAGTCCACAAAGCACATGTAGACTGGTTGGGCAAACTCCCACGCACCCTCCAGGACCCTGCCAAGGGTGTAAAGCTGGTCCACTGTTCCGCGACCTGGACGAAAACCACACTGCTCCTCCTGAATCCGAGGTTCGACTCTCCAACGGACCCTCCTTTCCAGGACCCCTGAATAGACTTTCCCGGGTAGGCTGAGAAGTGTGATCCCCTCTATAGTTGAAACACACCCTCCGGTCCCCTTTCTTAAAGAGGGGGACCACCACCCCAGTTTGCCAGTCCAGAGGTACCGTCCCCGATGTCCATGCAATGTTGCAGAGGCATGTCAACCATTACAGTCCTACAACATCCAGAGCCTTGAGGAACTTTGGGCGGATCTTATCCACCCCCGGAGCCCTGCCACCGAGGAGCTTTTTTTCCACCAGAGATGGAGGAGTCCACCTCTATGTCCCCAGGCTCTGCTTCCTCATCAGAAGGCATGTTGGTGTAATTAAGGAGGTCTTCGAAGTATTCCCCCCACTGACCCACAACGTCCCGAGTCGAGGTCAGCAGCACACCATCCCCACTATACACTGTGTTGACTGTGCACTGCTTTCCCCTCCTGAGACGCCGGATAGTGGACCAGAATCTCCTCGAAGCCGTCTGGAAGTCTTTCTCCATGGCCTCACCAAACTCCTCCCACGCCCGAGTTTTTGCCTCAGCAACCACCAAAGCTGCATTCCGCTTGGCCTGCCGATACCTATCGGCTGCCTCCAGAGCCCCACTGGCCAAAAAGGCCTGGTAGGACTCCTTCTTCAGCTTGATGGCCTCCCTTACCCCCGATGTCCACCAACGGGTTCTAGGGGGTTCCACCGCGACAGGCACCGACCACCTTACGGCCACAGCTCCGGTCAGCCGCCTCGACAATGGAGGCGCGGAACATAGTCCATTCGGACTCAATGTCCCCCACCTCCCCCAGGACGTGGTTAAAGCTTTGCCGGAGGTGGGAGTTGAAGCTCGTCCTGACAGGGGACTCTGCCAGACGTTCCCAGCAGACCCTCACAATACATTTGGGTCTACCAGGCCTGACCAGAATCCTCCCCCATCAATGAAGCCAACTCACCACCAGGTGATGATCAGTTGACAGCTCCGCCCCTCTCTTCACCCGAGTGTCCAAGACATGTGGCCGCAAGTCCGATGACACGACCACAAAGTCAATCATTGAACTGCGGCCTAGGGTGTCCTGGTGCCAGGTGCACATGTGGACACCCTTATGCCTGAACATGGTGTTCGTTATGGACAATCCGTGACGAGCACAAAAGTCCAATAACAAAACACCGCTCTGGTTTAGAACGGGAGGGCCATTCATCCCAATCACGCCCTTCCAGGTCTCACTGTCATTGCCCACATGAGCATTGAAGTCCCCCAGCAGAACGATGAAGTCCCCAGCAGGGACGCTCTCTAGCACCCCCTCCAGAGACCCCAGAAAGGGTGGGTATTCCAGACTGCTGTTTGGCGCATAAGCGCAAACAACACTAAGGACCCGTCCCCCAACCCGAAGGCGGGGGGAGGCCACCCTCTCATCCAGAGTAACTCCAGAGTAGAAGAGAGTCCAGCCCCTCTCAAGGAGACTGGTTCCAGAGTCAAAGCTGTGCGTAGAGGTGAGTCCAACTATATCTAGCCGAAACTTCTCAACCTCACGCACTAGCTCAGGCTCCTTCCCCACCAGAGAGGTGACATTCCACGTCCCTAGAGCCAGCTTATGCAGCCGAGGATCGGACCGCCAAGGCTCCCATCTTCGGCCACCGCCCAGCTCACACTGCACCCGACTTAATTGGCCCCTCCTACAGGTGGTGAGCCCATGGGAAGGGGGATCCACGTTGCCTCTTCGGGCTGTGCCCGGCCGGGCCCCATGGGTGAAGGCCCGACCACCAGGCGCTCGCTATCGGGCCCAACCTACAGGCCTGGCTCCAGAGGGAGGCCCCGGTGACCCACGTCCGGGCAAGGTAAAACATAATCCAAAATTGGTTCTCATCATAAGAGGTCTGAACCACTCTTTGTCTCTTCCCTCACCTAGGATCTGTTTGCCTTGGGTGCCCCTACCAGGGGCATAAAGCCCCCGACAAGCTGCCAGGATCAGTGGGACACGCAAAGCCCTCCACCACGATAAGGTGGTGGTTCGAGGAGGGGTACATTGACCAAAGAAAACAAAACCAAATGAAGAACCAAAAGAAAAAGAATCAGCAAGCCACTAAAAATACATTCCCCTTCCAAACAAGTGAGCGCACACTGACCAACAAGCACCTATCTTTTGTTCAGACACAGGAAAAAAGCACACCATTCCCGGAAATACTGCAATACCAGGTTGATGCATGGAACGGACGGAGCAAGCTCCCTTTACCGTTTCCCTGTTCTAAAAATCAATTTAATATGCAGTCCTCATATAGAGGACATATCAGATATTAAACTGATAAGAACAGATTTTTTTTATTTTTTTTATTTTATTTATATATTGTCACTGTATACAATTATTCATTCATGCCTTTGTTTTTACATTTTGTCTTTTAATACATTCCATGTATTTAAACGGATTTTCTTTTCCTTGTTAAAACTCTACACAATTATTTAAAAGTCATAAATGAAATTTAAAGAGTTTTAAAATTCTAACCTGTTTAAAAAAAAGACACGTTTGGAATGTGTATAAAATTATAAGAACAATTTAGACAAGCCGTAAAAACCAAATAACATAATATCAACACAAATAAATAAATAAATAAATAAATGGTAAAATCTACTAAATAAACGACAATTTCTAAAAGATATTACAAAATCCATTGAAAGTTTCGGTCTTCAAGCCAGGGCCAGTCTTTCGTGGCCTCACTCTGTCTCCTGTCCAAGACACATAACCGGTCACTTCTGGTTACAGAGGAGATCCTCCCCCAATGGCCCGCTGCTCCAGCAAAAGGTCATTCGGGTGCATCTACGAGCGATCAAGACCGGTGCTGGCAGAGACCTTCCTGCGTGTGACCCCGCCTCCCTCCTCCGAATGTCATCGTGCGGCATACCCTCGGACTGTAGATGTCACCAGCTTTTCCATGGCGTGGAGGGATGCCGTCACGTGCTTCCCCACCAGCAGGTTTCTGGATGTCCAAATGGCTTCCTTAACACTGTTTAAGGTGAGCCAGAGCTCGCTGAATTTGTCTGCTGGTAACGTTTCGGCCCTGGCCCACCCCGTTCACCGCTAGCCGGTACGTCAATGTCGGGACCTCCTCTGCTGGCAGGCTCGGGCATTGCAGGGTGGCGGTTATGGCCCACAGGTCCCTTGCCAGGCCGCACTCCCAGAGGGCATGTTGCACAGTTTCTGGCACGTTGCAACCCGCGCTGGGACACGTAGATGTCTGTGCCATTCCCCAGGAGTGCATCACGGCCCTGACCAGGAGGACCTCGTGAGCCGCCATCCATGACAGGTCTTTGTGCTTGTTTAGGAGTCAGGAATAGGCTGCATTGCGCCATGCTATTTTTGCCTCCTCTAGAGTGAGGCTCCCTGTCTTGAACAACAGAAACCATAGATTTTGCGTTTCTTAAAATTGTAATGTCTTAAAATTGTAAATTCCTCTCAAAAATGTCTTTATAAAACCAAGATGTCGAAGGGGAGGTTAAACGACACTGGAGTTCTCAAGTCCAATTTCAATATTCCTATGCTCCGCAAGTACGTTCCAGTCCAAAACTTGACAAAGGCTGCTGTCTAATTTTCTTTGGAAGCACTGGTCACATAATTCACATGAAGAGCCGTATACTTGCTTCCTAAAAACAAAAGGGGATCAGGAAGTCCTTTTCCTCCATTTTCTTTTCTTCTTTTGACTACTTCTCTTCTCACTCTTTCCCATCTTGACCCCCACAGGAAGTAGAACACTGCTCTCTCATATTCTAAGAGGAAGGATCTGGGGGGCGGAAAAACACAACACAGCAGTAAGAGCAATGGTAAAATTACAGCCTTGATAATTAAAATTTTCCCTTCCATGGTCAATTTCCTTGTACTCCAAAACCCCAGTCGTTGTCTGACTTTCCCTAACACCTCTGGCCAATTTCTCTCCCCGCCTCCTTTTTTATCAAATTTAATTCCTAAAACTTTAAGATCCTTAAAAACCATTTCAAGTCCCTCTTTGTCTACCTTTCCCCACGGACCGAAGAGCTGGGCCTCGGACTTGTTCCTATTCAATCTAGCGGCCGAGGCCCGACCGTACCAGTCAGTCACGTCCAGTGCTCTTTGAATAGATGTAATGTCTGTGCACAATAAGGTGACATCGTCCATGTACAACACACACTTAGCCGTCAGTCCGCTTGTCCCTGGAACTTCTAGTCCTTTGATCCATTTATCCCTTCTCAAGATCTGTGCCAGTGGCTCGATACAAGCCACATACAAGAGCGGAGATAACGGACACCCCTGATGGACACAGCTGCGTATAATTATCGCTTTTGATAGGTGCCCGTTAACGAGGATTCTACTGGTCATTCCATCATATAGCAATCCCACCCAAGCTCTGAACTTCCCTGGGAAACCCATTTTTTGCAGTACCTGAAACAGGTACTGGTGCGAGACTCGATCAAAAGTTTTTTCAAAATCTAGATTAATGACTGCCAGCCTGATGTTTCTGTCTCTCGCATAACAGATGGCGTCTCTGATCAGTACGAGGCTGTCTGTGATCTTTCTCCCTGGCACAGCACATGCTTGATCCGGGTGGATCACGTCCCCTAAAACCGTCGACATACGTGTGGCTAAAATTTTACTAAAAAGTTTGCAGTCGGTATTTAAAAGGGTAATTGGTCTACAATTTCTAATGTCCGTTCTGTTATCTTTTTTATAAAGCAAGGAGACTATCCCCAGCCTAAAACTGCCATACATCCTCACATTGAGGATGTAAAATAGAACATAGAAGTAGAATATAATTAGGAATAGAACATAGAACACAGAATAGAATTAGGATTTACACTCTTGCTGTAAAAAGACAATGATTAAAAAAAGTGTTCTTATTAAGCGATTTCTTCCACGTTATACACAATCTTTCCCAAATGTTCAGTTCTGCTATTTGACCACACGAGAGAACCCAAGATCCATCAAAGAACATATTGTACTTTTTGCAGTACAATACCATGTCGTTACTGTTTAGCTGTATTAATAGTAAGAGCAGTAATGATTCCGTCCCAATGGCTTATTGCTTTTATTGTTCAGATATTTTTTAGTTCTTAATGTCTGTCAAATTTAGCTTTAAAACTATCCTGATTGTTATCACACACAGACTAAAACACGACAGAGATATTTTAGACTGGCAGACAATGGACGCCGCGCGCCAGTTACTATGGCAGTACGCGAACACAGATGACGTCACAATTATCAATTCAACTCGGGGAGACAGCGCTTTTAAGACCTTTAGCTGGGTGAGATGTGATCAAATCTTCAGGACACCTTAAAGCTCTTTGAAAAGCCACTCTAAGCACTTCTGTTTCCTTTAACAAAACATTAGACATTAAGCATTAAGAAAAAAAATAGAAAATAAAGTAAACTACAGACCTAGATTTCATGATTTCAAGTGTAATTATGGAAAATCAACCAAAAAAAAAAAAATCCAAGAAAACATGAAACATATGCTGCATTGAGTTAAAACAAACAAAATAACAATGGATGTGCAGAACTAGTAAGGTTATGTATGTGAATGTGTGTTGATCTCTTCAGTCATTTCCTACTGTTTATACATGAACAAGAAATCTGCAGAACTAAATTTTGTGAAGTGAAAATATCCAGCACCCGGGGAGCAGTGACGGTGATGTCACCTTGCTCAAAGTACCCCGGGTTTAAACCCATGATCTTCAGATATTGGGGCCTAATACCTATCTACTAGGCCACCACTGCCCGTGTTTAGGGTTCAGTTTAAATAAAACCAAACAAAAAAAAAAAAAAACTAAGCTCCCAATTTAAAGATTGTGGGTTAGAGTCCCAAATCAGGACACATGAAGTTCCCTTGTGCAGAGTACAATCCCCAACACTGCTCCCTGGGTGCTGGAGGTAAGGCTGCCCACTGTAATACTGCGAGAGCTAGTCGCAGAGGAAACATATAATGAAAGTAAGAACACAAGACAGCACCCAGTGCACCACATCATAGTGAAAGTGACTATTCTTGTCATTGCGAGGTCACAGCACAGCACGCAGTGAGCCACAACGAAATTGGACCTCTGCATTTAACCCATGCAAACACCGTGCAGCTATGAAAGCGCACAGGAAGCAGTGATGGGGACAGTACCTTGCTCAAGGGTACTTCAGGGCAACCTACTGGTAAGGGGTTTGAACCCACAATCTTCCGAACCTGTGGCTAGCTCCCTAACCACTAAGCCACCACTGCCCCAAAAATTCTGACCTCTGCATTTAACCCATGCAAACACTGTGCAGCAGCTATAAAAGCACCCAGGAAGCAGTGACAGGGACAGTACCTTGCTCAAGGGTACATCAGGGCAACCTACTGGTGAGGGAATCAATCCCACAATCTTCCGGGCCTGGGCCAATTCCCTAACTACTAGGCCACCATGGACACCACGGCACGGCACAGCACATGATTTGTGAAAATATCACATCATCCTTAAACTGTAGTTATTAAAAAAAAATAGAAATACAGTGCTGGTCCATATGCTTATTGGCCAGTTATAGGGGAGGAGAGAAAAAAAAAAAATAGAGGCTTTGTCCAGCACTACCTCCATTGGTTTCCTGATCAAGACCCTTAACCTCAAGTTGCTCCAGGGGGAAAGTCCCTGCGGTTAAGAAACGGTAAACTAAATGCTGTAAATGTAATGCACAGTCTTATGGCATTCCTAACTTTTCTTTTAAGTTTAAGTGTTTAAGTGGGGCTTTTGGAGATAATTTTCATATATTATATATATATATATATATATATATATATATATATAATTAAAATCATGTATAAAATCATTCGAGGTTTTTTTACTTCACTAGTTTATATTGACTGATGATGTAAAGAGATTGAACCAACTCCCAGTTTATCTCACTAGGTGACACTATTAAGGAAATGCATTTTAAAAGCTGAATAAAAATTAGTTAATTAAGAGATTAAAAATAGCAGCTGGTCTTACTTTTGTATATTGTTAAAAAAAAAAGATTTCATTTTGTGGAGCAGTTTTAAAAAAGAGATGTTAATCCTTTTGAGTTAAGCCATCTTTCTGTTTAGAATATGAAATCTAGCTTCACCTCACAGATCTGGTCATTAACTAAAAATGTTTCATTGGTCTAATCGCAGTCCTCAGAGATAGTATTTTTGTTTTTGAAAGCTTTGCTGTTGACTTGATATTCAGATATGACATTTAAGCTTCCTGCACTTTGATTTGCTGTAGTTATCAGTAGTAATTTTCTTACCTCATACGAACAATAAAGATACAATTTCATTCTGTACTCTTTTGTTCATTAAAAAAATAGACAGAATACAATAAGCTTTCTTTTTTTTTTTTTTTTTTTACATTTTTCAACAACAACTTAAGCATTAATTTTTCATTAACACGTTGCTTCTTTATCTAAAGAAATCCATTCTGAACTTTATTTTTTCTGTAAGTATGAGCATGAGGGTTTTGTGGGCCTAATTAGGCCTTGTGTATATACACCTCTGAGAGTCACAACAGAGCTGTCAATCTGCTTGTTGTTGTGGTGTGTTTTATTTGAGTACTGGGTTATGCTTACATGGTGTGCTTGTATATTGTCTACCAATAAAGTCCTTGTCTGTGATCCTGACTCTGAATATGTCTCCTGCCTCTTCATCCTCAGTTTATGGTCATTCACTGTGGTTATACTGTGGCAGAAGTAACGTTGCTCAGTGAAGAGCGGGGCATTGTGAGGCACAGATGAAAAAAAAAAGCCGACCAATTGTTTGGGTGAGAAACGTGTGTCTTGCCAAATTCTATTGGTAGCTTTGACATGACAGCCCTTTATTGTGACATAATCAGATTTAGTACTGCCATAGCAACTGGCCAGCAGTGTGTTGCATTCAGTCTAAAAATATATCAGAAGTGTTTTAGTTCAGCTTTGAGCAAACATCGAGCTTAAGAGTCTTCAGACATCTTCCCAAAGTCTTGTCTCATATATGATTTAGTGATAGAAACAGATTTTTTAAAATAATAATAACAAAATCTGCAAGCAAATAAATAAGAGAGGGGAATTTTCTGTTGATGAAGTTTCTGAAGAAAGAAGTTTCTTTTGATGAAGTTAGGAAGTTGGCCCCAGGATCAGAAGGACGTGGGTTTGAATCCCAGAAAAAAGAAAGAAATAAAAACCCTTTACATTCCAGTTTGCCTGTGCTTTCTTGTCTTGTGTTTAAATGTCATCCGATGCTTATTTATTTACTATTAATAATGTTAGAAAATTTTGTATCAGTATCTGTCACGTGTGTTAGGTTTTGGGCACGCTAGAGGGCGCTCTCTGTCATGTGTGTGGTGTTTTGGGCACGCTAGAGGGCGCTTTCGGTCACATACAAGGTGTTTAGGGTACGCTAGAGGGCGCTCTGTTCTGACTAAGCACACCTGAGCCCCTGCGGGCAGGTGTGCATCATTGGGGCTGACTATTTAAGCCCCGATGAGTCAGAACAGAGCGCGGCTCATTAG
>CM029381.1:4147672-4169523 GCA_017165825.1 Hepsetus odoe
TTAGAAAAAGTTTCAGACTTAGGCTCACACCTCAATTTTCCACGACACGTGCTCAACCCACTGCTGTTCACAGTGAAGACCCACGACTGTGCAGCCAAGCACAACTCGAACCACATCATCAAATGTGCTGATGATACATCCGTGGTGAGTCTGATCAGCTGTGGAGACAAGGCCGCGTACAGCGTAGAGGAGATACTGTCTGTTGTCTGCACTTGTTGCCTTGTCTTATGTCTTATTTTGTATCTTATGTTGTGTGTTGTGTCTTATGTTGTGTCTGATGCTGTCTTGTGTGTAGCGCCTGGGTCCTGGTGGAACGTTATTTCATTTCACAATGTACTGTGTATATGGCTGAAATGACAATAAAAAACCTACTAGACTTGTCAAATCCTGTTTAACCGAACCACCACCAAATTCTCACCAATCAAACTACCACCAACTACTCTCCAAACTATTTTTTACTGCTCTCATAACAAACTATCATCATCTACTCTCCAAACTACTCTCCAGACTGTCTCCAACTACACTTAAACAGAACTGCTGCCAGCTCCTTTCCAAACAAACATCCCTGCAAAAATACTACTCTCCAATGGAACTACTGCCAACTGCTCTCCAAAGAAACTGTTTATTCTGAACAGAAATACCACCACCTACCCTCCAACTACTCCCAAAACAAGCTACATTATAACTAAACTACCAATGAAAACTAACCAAAATACCATCAACTACTTTTCAAATATACTTTCAGCAAGCAATGGCCAAACAAACTACCTCCAACTACTCCAATACCATTGTCACCAACTGCTCCCCAGCCAACCTACCGTCAAACAGCCACAAACTACATTCAAACAATCTACCATTCATTCAGTACTATCAACACCTATACTTGAATGCTTCCTTGACCTCAGGTGTAGTCCCCAATCAGTTCAAAACAGCATAGGTCAGACCACAGCTTAAAAAACCTAACTTGGACCCTCGCTCACCAAGTAATTATAGACCTATCTCTAATGTCCCGTTTCTCTCTAAGATTCTAGAAAAATTAGTTGCGATACAACTTCAGTCATATCTAGACACGCATAATCTCTTAGATAAATTCCAATCAGGCTTCCGGCACGGCCATAGCACAGAAACTGCTCTAACTAGAGTGGTGAATGATATAATGGTTTCAAGCGAGGCAGGAAACATTACTGTTCTTGTGCTGTTAGATCTTAGTGCTGCGTTTGACATGGTGGATCACTCCATTTTAGTAAATAGGCTTCACTCCACTGTCGGCATTACCGGAACAGCCCTTAAATGCTTCAAATCCTATCTCACAAACCGTTATTTCTTCATCCAAATGGATGATTATGGCACCCCCTCATCTATGTCACTAGTTAATTATGGAGTCCCACAAGGGTCGGTGTTGGGCCCAGTGCTCTTCTCCCTCTACATGCTTCCACTAAGCACTATTATACAGAAGCATAATGTTAGTTACCACTCCTACGCTGATGACAGTCAGCTATACTTATCTGTTAAATCATGTGATAAAGCATCAACCGGCACTTTAATTAGCTGCCTCAATGATATTAGGAATTGGATGAATTACAACTTCCTCTCACTAAACCCTGAAAAAACTGAGCTGTTCTTGTTTTGTAGCAGTGATGTACATAGGGCCAACTTTATTTCGCAGATCCGGGATATAGGGTTGAAGTTTTCAGTTAGTACTCTGGCACGTAACCTTGGTGTTATTTTTTATTCAAATCTTTCATTTAATCTCCCTGTTAATGCAATTGCGAAGATATGCTTCCTGCAACTTTGGAACATTGCCAAACTATGGTGTTTTCTGTCAATGGAAGACACAGTGAAAGTAGTACATGCATTTGTAAACAGTAGATTAGATTACTGTAATGCCCTACTCTCTGGATTAATAAATAATCGTAAGGTTCTTCGCGACAACATCCAGGGAATCACCAAGCCTGCTATTCGCCATCTGGCTCGCCTTGGCGGAGTCAAGCGTATCTCGCGTCTGATCTACGAGGAGACTCGCGACGTGCTGAAGGTCTTCCTGGAGAACGTTATCCGCGATGCCGTCACTTACACCGAGCACGCCAAGAGGAAGACCGTCACCGCCATGGATGTGGTTTACGCGCTGAAGCGCCAGGGACGCACCCTGTATGGTTTTAAAGGCTAAATGCTCAACTGGAACATTTATAAACCCAACGGCTCTTTTAAGAGCCCCAACACATTTAATCAAAAGTGCTAATTTCTAATTTCACCTTAAAATAGTTTTTATCACATAGGATATGGGTCTAGAAATATAAGCGAGGAAATGCTTTCTTGATGGGTCATTTAATAAAACCATTGTGTTAACACCATTCGACCGTCCGAGGTGTCAGTCGTTCAGCGAAAAATTCTTGTGCACGTCTGTGTAATATTTTTTGCATTTATTGGGAGGACCGTTCCAATTCCAGAATTGGAAACGGATTGTCTGCTGTAGCTGTGGAGGCAAAATTTGTTCTAACCTTGATTTAGTATATCATGTTTTGTAACGTGTTGTTGTTTTCGACATAAGGCAGAAAGATAAATTGGACAGAATGTCCCGGACAGGTCTCTTGCTAGTGCAAAAGACGTAAACAGATAAAGGAAAAGAGTTAAGAAGGGACTTAGACAAAGCAACTTTCAGGCTTACTGGGACTTGAAGGTCAAAGGGAGGTAGGCCTGCGGCCCAAAATGTGTATAAGAACCTCTGTTTTTATGTATTCGGGGCTTCCTCTTGTATTCTCGGCGGAGTGCGAGTGGAATCCTCACTGTAGTGATTATTAAACTCTTTGGTAGGACTGATCATCTCGGGGTCCAAAACATACCCGACCCCTAACCTCCAATTGCAGAGAAGAGGGGCTTGGCGTAGCGTCGCTGGGGCCTCCGCCGATGGACTCTACGAGCTAGAATAGTGGAACGGTCAGTGAGCACCTTCTTCTTTCCCTTAATTTTCTGTTGTTGCCTTTTGCCCTTATCTCTGGTTGATTTAACAAGCATCTTAATCTAAGAATATGGGGTGATTGAGAATTAGAAATTCTCCAGCTGTGGGGTACCATAGTGGCAGTACGCAGTGGACCTAAGGTGGGGCCTTAGGTGACCTAAGGAGGAACCTTAGGTGGGGACCTAACCTAAAACGGGGGAGTGAAGTGAAATTGGGGATCGGTCCAACTCTTTCAAGGTAAGGTTTACCTTCCCTGTCGGTGACGATCGACAGTAGATGTTGTAGTGCTACACCTGTCTGGGACAGGAACGGGACTGCGTTTGACTATGGGGACCTCACACTCAAAAGATCTGGGAAAAAGGGTAAATGAGAATTGCGAAAGAATGCTTGTTATGAGACAGAGATATGGGGAGGAAGCAACTGATTTAATGATATTGAGCAGATGGGTTGTGAAATATGGATTTCCAGCAGAGGGGACCTTTAATACTAAAATCTTGAAAGAACTACAGGAGAAACAAAGCGGAATGGCAAGAAAATTGGAAGGGCAAAAAAATTGAATGTAAAAAACTGCAAAGGCAGGAATTGGAAGAAAAAGTGTTAAAAACCTGGTTGACAGAAGCAGAGAACAGGGATAGGAAGAAAATACGCAGGCCTGTGGCTTATGCCGCACCCATACTACATAATATGTCATCTGCTGGTACTAACCCTCTTCTTTCTTCTGAGCATTCTGACCCACCAGTAGGCCAGTTCCCGTTCCTGACCGAGACAGACCTGGATGCCCCTCCTCCCAGACAACAAGAAGCAACACCAGTCATAGGGACTGCTTCGACTATGAACCTTAGCGCTTCTCCCACGGAACGACCATGGACAAGATCTCAGCCATCACAGCAGGCAGAGGCGATCCAGGTGCCATCACAGCGAGAGGAATTTCCTCCTCCTCCACCTCCACCACCACCCCCTACACCCGCAGAGAACACTTTCACCATGCCAATGATCGAGGTGGCAGGGCAGGTCGGGTCGATGCTGGTGTATAGACTATGGTCCTATGAGGAAATGAAGGCAGTCCTACTAGGCCAAGGGAAGTCTATTGATATAGGCGGCGACCGGTACGTCGAGCAACTGATGACTTTCTGCAGAGAGTTCAGGCCAACCATCACTGAACTACGCCGCCTTCTGATCCTACATCTGGGACCAGCAGGGTGGATGAAAGTGGAGGACGGGTTTCCAATAGAATATATGAATGAAAGGAGCGTACAGCCCAGGTGGGATCACAAAGAGAACAGTTGTTATCTCCATGCAGTAGATCTTCTGTGCAAGGCGCTATTGGATGCATTCCCACAGACTGCAAACACTTCAAAATTGGAGAGCTGCAAGCAGGGACCGGACGAGACAGTGACTGACTTTTATGCAAGACTGGATCAGGTGTTTGAAACTTGCAGCGGCCTACAGAAACCTGGGACCCTGGGTGATGTACCATGCCATGGGAATGTTATCTGAGGAACACCCTACTGAATGGATTACGCGCCGTGGTAAGATAGGAAGTAGAACAATCCTGCATCGGATGTTCCTCACCTATGGTCACGAGCTGTGGGTAATGACCGAAAGAACAAGATCACGAATACAAGCGGCCGAAATGAGTTTCCTTCGCAGGGTGTATGGGCTCTCCCTTAGAGATAGGGTGAGAAGCTCAGTCATCCGGGAGGGCTCAGAGTAGAGCTGCTGTTCCTCCGCATCGAGAGGAGCCAGATGAAGTGGCTCGAGCATCTGATTAGGATGCCCATTGGACACCTCCCTGGTGAGGTGTTCCGGGCACATCCCACCGGAAAGAAACCCAGGGGAAGACCCTTGACACGCTGGAGAGACTATGTCGGGACCTCCTCTGCTGGCAGGCTCGGGCACTGCAGGGTGGCGGTTATGGCCCACAGGTCCCTGGCCAGGCCGCACTCCCAGAGGGCATGTAGCACAGTTTCTGGCACGTTGCAGCCCGCGCTGGGACACGTAGATGTTTGTGCCATTCCCCGGGAGTGCATCACGGCCCTGACCGGGAGGACCTCGTGAGCCACCATCCATGACAGGTCTTTGTGCCTGTTTAGGAGTCCTGAATAGGCTGCATTGCGCCACGCTATTTTTGCCTCCTCTAGAGTGAGGCCACGCACTGGACATACTGGCTCCCTGTCTTGGACAACAGAAACCATAGATTTTGCGTTTCTTAAAATTGTAATGTCTTCTTTTTCCAATAAAAATCCTCTCAAAAATGTCTTTATAAAACCAAGATGTCGGGGGAGGTTAAAAGACACTGGAGTTCTCAAGTCCACTTTCAATATTCCTATGCTCCGCAAGTACGTTCCAGTCCAGAACTTGACAAAGGCTGCTGTCTTATTTTCTTTGGAAGCACTGGTCGCATAGTTCACATGGAGAGTCGTATACTTGCTTCCTAAAAACAAAAGGGGATCAGGAAGTCCTTTTCCTCCATTTTCTTTTCTTCTTTTGACTACTTCTCTTCTCACTCTTTCCCATCTTGACCCCCACAGGAAATAGAACACTGCTCTCTCATATTCTAAGAGGAAGGATCTGGGGGGCGGAAAAACACAACACAACAATAAGAGCAATGGTAAAATTACAGCCTTGATAATTAAAATTTTCCCTTCCATGGTCAATTTCCTTGTACTCCAAAACCCCAGTCGTTGTCTGACTTTCGCTAACACCTCTGGCCAATTTCTCTCCCCGCCTCCTTTTTTATCAAATTTCACTCCTAAAACTTTAAGATCTGAGTCCTTAAAAACCATTTCAAGTCCCTCTTTGTCCACCTTTCCCCACGGACCGAAGAGCTGGGCCTCGGACTTGTTCCTATTCAATCTAGCGCCCGAGGCCCGACCGTACCAGTCAGTCACGTCCAGTGCTCTTTGAATAGATGTAATGTCTGTGCACAATAGGGTGATATCGTCCATGTACAACACGCACTTAGCCGTCAGTCCGCTCGTCCCTGGAACTTCTAGTCCTTTGATCCATTCATCCCTTCTCAAGATCTGTGCCAGTGGCTCGATACAAGCCACATACAAGAGCGGAGATAACGGACACCCCTGACGGACACCGCTGCGTATAATTACCGCTTTTGATAGGTGCCCGTTAACGAGGATTCTACTGGTCATTCCATCATATAGCAATCCCACCCACGCTCTGAACTTCCCTGGGAAACCCTTTTTTTCCAATACCTGAAACAGGTACTGGTGCGAGACTCGATCAAAAGCTTTTTCAAAATCTAGATTAATGACTGCCAGCCTGATGTTTCTGTCTCTCGCGTAACAGATGGCGTCTCTGATCAGTACGAGGCTGTCTGTGATCTTTCTCCCTGGCACAGCACATGCTTGATCCGGGTGGATCACGTCTCCTAAAACCGTCGACATACGCATGGCTAAAATTTTACTAAAAAGTTTGCAGTCGGTATTTAAAAGGGTAATCGGTCTCCAATTTCTAATGTCCGTCCTGTCATCTTTTTTATAAAGCAAGGAGACTATCCCCAGCCTAAAACTGTCCGGCAGTCGGCCAAGTCTTTCGAAATCCTTAAAAACAGCCAGCAGATCATGCGCTAAAATGTCCCAAAATGTCAGATAAAATTCCACAGGCAGCCCATCCAGTCCTGGGGACTTTCCCCGCTTAAAACTTCTCAAACACTTTTCCATTTCTAAAAGGCTAAAATCTTGAGATAAAAGCACGTTCTGCCCCACAGATTGTTCCAAAAAACCCAGCAGCTCACTTATCGAATGTTCATTCACTTCTTTTTCATCATACAAGTTCCCATAAAATTCTTCCACTATACTTAAAATCCCTTTTGTATCATCTGCCTCTATCCCTCCTTCTCTTAACTTAGTAATTGTGCCCCCTTTTTTCATCACTTTTTTAAAGAAGTATCTGGTGCATTTCTCTCCCTCCTCAATTTCTTTTTCTTTGCACCTTAAGATAACTCCCTTACTCTTTTTCTCCGACAAGGCTACCATTTCCTTTTTAACTTCTTGAATTTCTTGACTAAAATCAAAACCACTATTTAAAAGGTTATAGTATCTCTGGAGTCTTTTCTGCAGCCCCATCATGCATCTCTTATCTTTGTTTCTAATTCTTTTCCCCGTCGTCATAAAATACTGTCGCGTCCAGTCTTTCACCTTCTCCCACCACTGTGCGCGTGAATCAAACATGTCTTGTAAGGTCTGCCATTGGCTGAAACGTTCCCTATATTCCTCCACAATTTCCTTATTTTGCAACAGGGAGCAGTTCAGCTTCCACAGGCCTCTCCCTGCTGTCACACCAGTTGCCAGTGATAAGGTGCACGATAGCATGGCGTGGTCGGAAAAAAAGACGGGAGTTAATGTTGCATCTATTGGCGGGCAGTCCCTCGCAAAAACATAGTCAATTCTTGAAGCTTTGGTACCATCGCCACTGATCCAGGTGAAGCCCTCCGCTTTCGGATGCAGAATTCTATAACAGTCACCTAATTTAAAATCTTTCACCATGTTCTGCAATAAAACTGATGTCTTGTCCAATCTAAAGTCCTCCCCAACCCGTTTCCTATCTCTTTTTGATAAAACACAGTTAAAATCCCCTGCCATCACCAGAGGGATTCTCCCTAGCATGTGGGGCTGCAATTCCTCCAAAAGTGCATATCTCTCGTTTTTCTCATTAAAACCGTATACATTAAGAATATTAAAATCATTTCCAGAAGAGGACAGATTTGCTAAAAGTGCCCGACCGTCCCTCACCACTGTGCTTCCCTTCACCAGAATGTTGGGGTTTTTAATTAAAACTGCTACATCATCCGCTTTATTAAAATTGGACCCACTCCACAGTGAAGGTCCAAAGGTCCACAGTTCTTCCCACTTCCTGTAGTTGGATAAAAAGGGTAAAGCACACTCCTGGAGTATAAAAATGTCAGACTTAAAATGACCTAAAAAGGAGAAAATATTCTGTGCTCTTAAAACTGACTTCACACACCTCACGTTGATTGTTGAGATGGTGAGGACCATGAGCAGTATAGTTTAGAGGGATAGACATAAAGCAAATATCATGTTAACTTAGTATGATGTTTAATTTTGAAATCAGGTTTTTTTCTTGCGGACTTCGTTTGGATTGAATTTCTATAGAATTAAAACAAATACAACCTTTATCCATATCGTGTTCGCAGTGTACGTGACAGGGCTTTCTCTGCTCTTTCGGCGTGGACGTCTTCAGATTGAAGTGCAAAAAGGAAACTTCATTTGGAGAATCTGTAGGCCACAAACGGTTCAGGTCTCCTGAAGAGGAGTTACCCGACTCTTGCTCAGGCCTCAGCTTCTTCTCCCCCGTCTCAACCAGGGGAGATTCGGCTGGTCTTTTCTGTATTTGGGCATTTGGGAGTGGGGAAACATCGCTCCCCTCCCCCTGTATACCCTCAACAACAGTTTCTATCACTATCTCCTTTTCCCCCACTGCTTCTTCGATCAGCCCACCTTCTCTTTGCCTTGGCTCCGTTGCTATTGGCAGGGACTTTCCCTCCAAAATCTCTTGCCCCGCCTCGGTCTCCGCCTCCTCCACAACCTGATCAAGTACTGGGGCGGCCATTTTCTTAGCCTTAAGCTTGTTAGCAAACGATTTTGGGCAGTCTCTGTAGAGATGAGTATATTCTCCACAAAGGTTGCACCTTCTGCCATTAGTACACTCTTCATAAGAGTGACCAATTTCTCTACACTTCCCACAAAAAATCTCTGGGCATGCCTCAGCCAAGTGTCCTGTCTGACCGCACTTCCGACACAATTTAGGCATCCCTTGATAGTAAATGTAGCCTCGGTTTTCACCCAGCACGATCATCGATGGCAACTGTTTCAAGCCCTGGTACTGCCTTGGGTCTTCCCATTGTTTAATGGGGATCCGCCAAGAACAGTTCCAGATGCCATCTTCATCCAGCACCTTCATCGGTGGGCCTCTAACCGTGCAAAATCTGCCCAGCCAAACACATATATCGTCTCCACTCACCGTTTCATTGAACATTCTGACAATCACCACTTTCTGTGAATTGTCAGTCAGTTTCTCAACATTAAACATGGAGAAATGGGCTCCACAAGCTGCAAACCTTGACCAAAATTCAATTAACAGGGAAGCGCTCCTAAAGCTAACATCAAAACCTGCATTCCGTGGCAAACTAAGGATACAATTCAATTCATCTGGTTTAAACTTCAAAATCTCTTGCAACAATTTCCGAGAAAAATCTAGTCGTGACATCGCCATTAAACTCCCATTCACCTCTTTAAAGGTAAAGCGCACGCTGTGGTGCCTCCTCATGCCGGCACGTGCAGCCGACATGATGGAGGCACCTACAGCTAAACAACGCTAGAAATCTACACAGAACACACAAAACCACCACCAAAACAAAACACAGACAACACAACAAATTTGGAAACACCCGACAAGTGACAAAATAATAGATAACTTACCTTCAACAAGCAAGTCAAAAAGAAACTCTCCTGTTAAATAGGCTCCTGCACAGAACCTCTCCGCTGGAGAGTCGATCGCAACCCTTCAGTCTGACCAAGACAAGCGGTACACTTGATCTTAGCCAAAAGGCCGAGAAGCGATAACCAGAAACACCCACCCTGTGCAAGACCGCCATGTAGCATGTAAGACTCTAGTGGAGGGTGAACATCTCCCTCCACGACAGTCAAGTCTATATCCCATGCAAACCAGAATAGCACTTACCCAGGTCCACGGATGGCGTCACAGGCGGCAGCAAGAAGGCAGAGGTTGTGGCAGTGGGGCCGAAGCAACTACACCGCAACCTTGGCAGGCTCCTGGTAAGTACGTGCTCCTTTTTGATTCGATCAAAATGCATAGCTCTGCAAAAACAGAGCCTTCAAAAAACAAGTACAACTAAACAACAATATCCTCCACGGAAATCTGGAGTTTAAGGCAACAGATTTGTGAAAGTGACTATTCTAGCCATTGTGAAACACAGCACAGCACACATTGAGACACAACGAAGGTCAACCTCTGCATTTCACCAATACACACCTGTGCAGCAAGGGGGCAACCTTGAAAGCGCCCGGGGAGCAGTGAGGGGCACTGTGCCTTGCTCAAGGGTGCCTCAGGGCAATCTACTAGAGAGAGAATCCAAAAAAATCTTCTGATCCAAGACCAACTCCCTAACCACTAGGCCACCACGTCCCCCGTTCACATCAGATTGGGACAGACACCATGCCTGTGATAAGCATGGACAAAGCTGAAACATAAAACTCTACATTGACCAAGGAACACAAAGCTAAAGGAAAAAGCAAAAGAAAAAGAATCAGCAAGCCACTAGGATTGGCAAACCGGGGTGGTGGTCCCCCACTTTAAGAATGGGGACCGAAGGGTGTGTTCCAACTATCGAGGGATCACACTTCTCAGCCTCCCGGGGAAAGTCTATTCAGGGGTCCTGGAAAGGAGGGCCCGTCGGATATTCGAACCTGGGATTCAGGAGGAGCAGTGTGTTTTTCGTCCAGGTCGCGGAACACTTGACCAGCTCTGCACCCTTAGCAGGGTCCTGGAGGGTGCATGGGAGTTTGCCCAACCAGTTGACATGTGCTTTGTGGACTTGGAGAAGGCATTCGACCGTGTCCCTCGGGGAGTCCTGTGGGGGGTACTCCGGGAGTATGGGGTATCGGATTCCCTGTTAAGGGCTGTCCGGTCCCTGTACAACCGGTGTCGGAGCTTGGTCCGCATTGCCGGCAGTAAATCGGACCTGTTTCCGGTGAGAGTTGGACTCCGCCAGGGCTGCCCTTTGTCACCGATCCTGTTCATAATTTTTATGGACAGGATTTCTAGGCGCAGCCAGGGCATTGAGGGGGTCCGTTTTGGTGGGCTCCGGATCGGGTCACTGCTTTTTTGCAGATGACGTTGTCCTGTTGGCCTCATCAGGCCGTGACCTTCAGGTCTCACTGGATCGGTTCGCAGCCGAGTGTGAAACGGTTGGGATGAGAATCAGCACCTCCAAATCTGAGGCCATGGTCCTCAGTCGGAAAAGGGTGGAGTGCCCTCTCAGGGTTGGGACTGAGACCTTGCCCCAAGTGGAGGAGTTTAAGTATCTCGGGATCTTGTTCACGAGTGAGGGTAGAATGGAGCGGGAGATCGACAGGCGGATCGGGGCAGCGTCCGCAGTGATGCGGGCTCTGCATCGGTCCGTCATGGTGAGGAAGAAGCTGAGCCAAAAGGCAAAGCTCTCAATTTACCGGTCGGTCTACGTTCCCACCCTCACCAATGGTCACGAGCTGTGGGTAATGACCGAAAGAACGAGATCGCAATAATGCAAGTGGCCGAATTGAGTTTCCTCCGCAGGGTGTCTGGGCTCTCCCTTAGAGATAGGGTGAGAAGCTCAGTCATCCGGGAGGGGCTCAGAAGGCAAGAGTTAACACAGGCACTGGGAGGTGTTGAACAGCTACCTGTAGCTGGGAAACTACTGCAGAAATGATAAGGCAGACGGCTAGAAATGTGTTTGG
This sequence comes from Hepsetus odoe, assembly GCA_017165825.1. Taxonomy (NCBI): domain Eukaryota; kingdom Metazoa; phylum Chordata; class Actinopteri; order Characiformes; family Hepsetidae; genus Hepsetus; species Hepsetus odoe. The sequence continues at coordinate 4,159,124 of CM029381.1, forward strand.
TGTGACATCTGGAAGGAAGAAGGAGAATGAGAGGTTGGACAGTAAAGAGGGAGAAAAGGACCTTTACCGATTGGCTAGACAGAGAGACAGATCTGGGAAAGATGTGCAGCAGGTCAGGGCGATTAAAAATAGAAATGGAAACATACTCACAGGTGAACAGAGTGTGTTCTGAAAGATGAAAGTAAGGGCAGTGATAAAGAGGATGAAGAATGGAAAGGCTGTTGGACCGGATGACATACCAATGGAAGCATGGAGGTGTTTAGAGGAGATTGCAGTTGAGTTTCTGACCAGATTGTTTAACACAATCTTGGAAAGTGAGAAGATGCCTGAGGAGTGGAGATGAAGTGTACTGGTATCGATCTTCAAGAATAAAGGTGATGGACAGAGCTGTAGTAACTATAGAGGGATAAAGTTGATCAGCCACACCATGAAGTTATGGGAAAGACTAGTGGAAGCTAGGTTAAGAAAAGAGGTGAGGATTAGTGAACAGCAGTATGGTTTTGTGCCAAGAAAGAGCACCACAGATGCAATGTTTGCTCTGAGGGTGTTGATGGAGAAGTACAGAGAAGGTCAAAAGGAGCTGCATTGTGCCTTTGTGGACTTGGAGAAAGCATATGACTGGGTGCTTAGAGAGGAGTTGTGGTTTTGTATGAGGAAGTCTGGTGTTACAGAGAAGTATGTGAGAGTAGTTTAGGATATGTATGATGGCAATGTAACAGTGGTGAGATCTGCAGTGGGAATGACGGATGCATTAAGGTAGAGGTTGGATTACATCAAGGATCAGCACTGAGCCAATTCTTGTTTGCAATTGTAATGGACAGGTTGATGGACGAGGTTAGACAGGGGATGATGTTTGCTGATGATATTGTGATCTGTAGTGAGAGTAGGGAGCAGCTTGAGGAGAACCTGGAGAGACGGAGATATGCTCTCGAGAGGAGAGGAATGAAAGTGAGTCAAAGACAGAATACATGAGTGTGAATGAAAGGGAGGAAAGTGGAGTGGTTAGGATGCAGGGAGTGGAGGTAACAAAGGTGGAGGAGTTGAAATACTTGGGATCAACAGGTCAGTGTAGAGTGTGGAAGAGAGGTGAAGAAGAGAATGCAAGCAGGTTGGAATGAGTGGAGAAGAGTGGCTGGAGTGATTTGTGACAGATGCGTACCAGCTAGAGTAAAAAGGAAGGTTTACAGGACATGGAGACAGTTGATCTGCTGTGGCGACCCCTAAACGGGAGCAGCCGAAAGAAAAAGAAGATTAGTTTACAGAACATACAGGGCAGTCTAGTGGTTCAGGACAAGGTCCCTGGATAGGAAGTTTGCGGGTTCGAATGCCAGACCAGTAAAAAAAAAAGGCGGCAAAAAAGCCCAAGAAGGTCGCGGCAAAGAAACCAGTCGCAGCTAAGAAGTCCCCCAAGGAGGTGATTAAACCAGCGGCCGCAGCCAAGAAAGCCACCAAGTCTCCCAAGAAGGTGAAGAAGTCCGTTGCTGCCAAGAAGGCGACCAAAAGCCCCAAGAAGAAGAGAGGTGTATAGAGAAGCACAAAGGGAGGCCAAAGCTGGATTGACGGCGGTGATCTGATTGGTTGTTGGTGGCTGTGAACATCAGCCAATAGAAACGAAGCTGACTTTGCTATATGAGGAGTGCTCGGCGTACACGAGATCTCATTATAGATTTTGTACTTCGAGTTGAGCTACACAATGAGTGGAAGAGGTAAAACCGGTGGCAAGGCTAGAGCCAAGGCCAAAACTTGCTCTTCCCGCGCTGGACTGCAGTTTCCTGTGGGTCGTGTGCACAGACTCCTGTGGAAAGGAAACTGCCGAGCATGTCGGCGCCGGTGCTCCAGTCTACTTGGCCGCTGTGCTGGAGTATCTGACCGCTGAGATCCTCGAGTTGGCCGGTAACGCCGCCCGCGACAACAAGAAGACTCGTATCATCCCACGTCACCTGCAACTGGCTGTTCGCAACGACGAGGAGCTCAACAAGCTGCTCGGTGGAGTGACCATCGCTCAGGGTGGCGTGTTGCCCAACATTCAGGCTGTACTGCTGCCCAAGAAGACCGAGAAGGCGGTCAAGAGCAAATAAGCTGTGAACTATCGATTCAAACATACAAAAGGCTCTTTTAAGAGCCACCCATCTTTACGAAAAAGTGCAGTTTCGTTTAAATAATGACAAACCATTTACAGCACCGCGACAGTAAACCAAGCAATCTGCATTATACAAACCATTTTATACATGTATTCAACAATTCGGAATACTAAGACTTTACACACAATGAATGAATGTTTGTGCTCGACCCGTCCATTACTATTTATTGTATGGCTGTCAATTTTAAAATGGAGCATATTAAGTTGGTTGTGAAACAGTTAAAGAACAAACGCTGTTGGAGTATATTTTTGTGTGGAATGTGTTTTTTTGGGTGGGGATTTAGGCATCATTACTGGATGGTTTACACGGTGAATGTAGTTAATATGTAGCGAAGATGAGAGCTGGTGAGATTGCAAACTGCATGTAATAACGTCTTAATGAAGTACACAAGTAATGAATATGGAAAAACAAGACAATACGCAAACAAAAAAAGGTTGAAAGATGGTGCGGAGGAAGTCGCCCAATGGCGGTGAGGGATGAAGGCTGTCCAATGGGAGAAGAATGTAGATAAGATGCCCAATGAGCGACGAGCTGCTGGAACGCTTATAAAAGGCTCGTGAAGCGAACATTATCATTCACTTTTGTTTGTCGAGAAGAGTAATATTCAGTGCAATGGCAAGAACTAAGCAGACTGCCCGTAAGTCCACCGGTGGAAAGGCTCCCAGGAAGCAGTTGGCCACCAAGGCTGCTCGCAAGAGGCCACGGCACCGTGGTTCTGAGGGAGATCCGCCGTTACCAGAAATCCACGGAGCTGCTCATCCGCAAGCTGCCCTTCCAGCGTCTGGTGCGCGAGATTGCTCAGGACTTCAAGACGGATCTCTGCTTCCAGAGCTCCGCTGTCATGGCCCTGCAGGAGGCCAGCGAGGCTTACTTGGTAGGTCTTTTCGAAGATACCAACCTGTGCGCCATTCACGCCAAGAGAGTCACTATTATGCCCAAAGATATCCAGCTGGCCCGCCGCATTCGCGGAGAGCGTGCTTAAAGCCCGTCCTTTCAGGAAACCAAAGGCTCTTTTCAGAGCCACTCACACTTTCTGAAGAACGAGCAGATGGACCGTCTGAGTAAACTTCATTCCATGTAGTTTTGACGTTATTACATGTGTAATTATTTGGTTAATTGTATTTGCATAAAAATACTGAATTAGTCGAAATTATTTTTTTACGAAGATGTTCAAGCCAGGAATCCACACATTTGATCATATTTTAGCACACTTATACATATGAAGAATTAAATGAAGTATTTCCCAAACTGGGAACTATCATTGTCACTTGAATTAGTTTTTGATGATGTATGTCTTCTGCATAGAGCTGTAATGTCATTTACTTCAACGTTTTTTATGTCGTTTTTTCCTGTTATGATTTGATTAAAGATGCATTTCTTTTTCACTTTATTTGCTCCCTCTAATTTCTTACTACTGAAATGTAATTTTCAATTTTGATAGCGATTCAATGTGTATGTACGTGTATGTGTGTGTGTGCGTGCTACACAAGACTCCTCCTCTCGGTCTTCTGGCTTCAACTAGGTCCTTTAGACGACAATAATAGTGGTGACCACGCAGGCTGAGTTTCAGAGTCCATTCTCCACAGTCTAGATACGAAGTTGCGATCATGTGTGGCAGAGGAAAAGGTGGTAAGGGTCTCGGTAAAGGAGGCGCTCAGCGCCATCGTAAGGTGCTTCGCGATAACATCCAGGGAATCACCAAGCCTGCTATTCGCGGTCTGGCTCGCCGTGGCGGAGTCAAGCGTATTTCGGGTCTGATCTACGAGGTGACTCGCGGTGTGCTGAAGGTCTTTCTGGAGAACATGATCCGCGATGCCGTCACTTACACCGAGCACGCCAAGAGGAAGACCGTCACCGCCATGGATGTGGTTTACGCTCTGAAGTGCCAGGGACGCACCCTGTATGGATTTGGAGGCTTAACGCTCGACTGAAACATCGCTAAACCTAACGGCTCTTTTACATTTACATTTACGGCATTTAGCAGACGCTCTTATCCCAGAGCGACATACATGTCCTAATTACAGGGACAGTCCCCCTGGAGCAAATCAGTTCAGGGTCTTGCTCAGGGACCCAGTGGTGGTAGTGCTAGAGGTGGGATTCGAACCGGGAACCTCTTGATCCAGAGGTCCGTACGCAAGTACCCTACCACTAGACCACTCTTTTAAGAGCCCCCACACATTTAATCAAAAGTGCTAATTTCTGATTTCACCTTAAAATATGTTCTAGCACTTTGTCAGGATTTGCGTCTAAAAACACAAGCTAGGAAATCGAGTCTCGCTGAGTCATTTAATAAAACCATTTTGTCAAAATCACCATTAGACCATCAGAGGAGTCGGTCGTTCAGCGAAAAATTCTTATTTACATCTGTAATATGTTTTTTATTTATTGGGAGGACAGTAAGAAATAGAAACGGACTGTCTGCTATGGAGACTCCTGAACGTGAGCAGCTGAAAGTGTGTTTATTGAGCAGCTTTCAGTCGATAAGAATGCACGGGCCGGTGAACAAGAAGGATTTACAGTGGAAAGGGGCAGCTGGGTGATGCATCAACAGGACATGAAAAAGTAAAATTATTTATAAATAGTTTTAAAGTACGAGGCTGTATACATGTTCTTGCGCTGATTGAATTCATTTAATGGGAAATTTAAACTGCAGGCTCTGTCATCGATAAAAATGCGCGGGAAGGTGAACAGTGGGAGGAGTGTGTAGATTTGTGGAAGTGGAGGGAGGGGGAAACTGAGAGGTTCCCTCCAAGCAGGCTGTTGGGTTTTAACCAATAAGCATTTGATGTGCGTCGACTCTAAATAGAATGCTGGAGTCTAAAAGAAGTCAAGGTCCGTACGCTCTTCTTCATTCTTCAGTCTCACTCAGAGAATATCATTGTGCCTAAACCAGCCAAGTCCACCCTGAAGAAGGGCTCCTAGAAAGCCGTGACCAAGACGGCAGGTAAAGGAGGCAAGAAGCGCAGAAAGACCAGGAAGGAGAGCTACGCGATTTACGTGTACAAGGTGTTGAAGCAGGTCCTCCCCGACACCGGCATCTCCTCCAAGGCGATGGGCATCATGAACTCGTTCGTAAACGACATCTTCGAGCGCATCGCTGGTGAGGCTTCCCGTTTAGCTCTTTAAAACAAGTGCTCCACCATCACCTCCAGGGAGATCCAGACCGCCATGCGCCTGCTGCTTCTCAGTCAGCTGGCCAAGCACGCCGTGTCCGAGGGCACCAACGCCGTCACCAAGTACACCAGCTCCAAGTAAAACAAGGAGCAAACACGTCATCCAAACCAACGGCTCTTTTAAGAGCCACCCACAAATTCCAGTAAAGAGTGTTTTCTCTTCAGGCTGTTGGACACAACGACGTCTGCACGTATCGGCTTTGCTGCCACTGATCAATAGTGGCTTATCTTTATAAATGTGCAATCAGAGCCTGGAATAATGTGAGGCGTTATGTAAAGGAGTGGAAAGTGGCACAAAAGAAACTGCTTCTGTATGGGAATAAATACTTGGTGTAATGAAAGTGAAAGCACAGCACACAGTGAATCACAACGAAACTGGACCTCTGCATTTAACCCATGCAAACACTGTGCAGCAGTGGGCAGCAATTGAAAGCGCCCGGGGACGGGGACAGTACCTTGCTCAAGGGTACCTCAGGGCAACCCACTGGTGAGGGAATTGAACCCACAATCTTCCGATGCGGGGGCAACTCCCCTAACACTAGGCCACCGCTGCCCGATGAAGGCCAATGATGGTTTGAGGTCGTCCTGGTGAGTGGTGGTTGTTCAGATTAAAACTTGTAGAGAGACAATGTATTTTTGACTAATTACATACACAGCGGGATGAACGGAGTAATCGGATTAAATGGGAGAAAAGAATCGTGTATGCTTGTCTTCAATTCAAACTGGTTATACATCACTTCATTGGCTGTATCAGGTTTGTTGAGCAAAGAAACGGTTTAAACTGCACTGTAGAGCAGCATTATAAACACTTCAGGGTAAAGAAATGTCACTGCACGCTTTTTATGAAATTACTAAGTTGTCTTGATCCAGATCCATCACTGCACAATGAAAAAGAATCATTTAATCAACACATGGCTGAGCTCATCAGCTGATTAATGTGACAAAGAAGAATAGTGAAGCTTTAAAAGTAGAAAAGTAATAATAAAATCCTTTTTAAAGTATTGGCGAAAGGAGAATGAGAGAATTTAAGCATTGTGCGTATTGATGCGCTATAGGAGGAAGTGTTGAATCAGGCCTTAAAGAGTAATGCGTTGCTTTTAAGCTTAAATGCTGCAGGAGTTACACGGAAATACAGAATCGGCCCTCAGTTTATGAAGGAAATGTGGGAAAGATGAAAAATGGGAGCAAAGTTCAGTATCAGTGTAATTGAGCCATGTAGTATTGTTATAATCACACAAAATCTGTTTAAAATCCCAAACTGTTCCTGTTCTACTGACTGTGAGGATCTCCAAGCCTGTAGTTGCGCTTATTAGAGCCGCCCCCAAAAATTGGGGATACCTCCTTGGCCCCTCCCTCTTTCTACAATTCCCCGGAGGGAAAGGTTGGCGTCATTTATTTATTTATTTATAGGGGCAGCGGTGGCCTAGTGGTTAGTGCGTTGGCCGGAGGATCGGGAGTTCGAAGCCCTTCCCAGTTGGTTGCCCTGAGGTACCCTTGAGCAGGGTGCCGTCCCCGTCATGCTCCTCCCTGCAATGGGCTGGCGACCTGTCCGTTCTTCGCCCTGTGTGAGCTGGGATGGACTCCGCGACCCTACTTGGGACGAGCGGCAGAAAATGACTGACTTATTTATTTATTTATACAGGATTAGCATCTTTTATCCATCCTGTCATTTGTTATTTTTTTGTGGATCTCAGTTTATCTTCATCACCATTATGCTCGTCACTACAGGATGACATTAATATTTTGATGTGAAAGTGCTGCTAATACTAGCATCAATAAATGAGCTTGCTAGCTTCAAGTTTGATAAATCAAGCTAAAGCCTGTTGGTCTGTATTTATGTGTCTAGGAGCTTATATAGGAGTGAGTCTATGAGTCTAGGAGTTTGTCTATGTTTTGTACAGTCAGCTATGTCAAAATGTGTTTAAATGTATATTTTATTCCAAATATGTGTATATATAACCGCACACGTGCCACCCGCTCTTTCTACAATTCCCCTGAGGGAGAGGAGCTGGAGTGGCTGCAAAAGTTATTTGGAGGTGTTTGTCTTTGTTTTGTACGGTCAGAATAAAAAGGAGAGAAACTCCAAGCAGATTCCAGTGTCACGTCCATGCACAAGAATGCACAACGCGGGAGATCACCGGTTACATCAGCACATGTATACAGTGAGAGAGTGTGTTAAACATAATCGTCCCTCTGTCTTTTCTGTCTGTCCTTTTTTTTTCTTCACTGGATCCGAGTTCCAGTCATGTGGTCAAACTTCAAACCTCCAGTGCAATAAGTCTGCATGGAGCACAATTAATTTATATATTTTTTAAACAGAATCCTGTATTTTTGTCTAAGGGATTGCTTTAGATTAATTCTATTGTACATCCTCACATTGAGGATGTACAATAGAACATAGAATTAGAATAGAATTAGGATTTACACTCTTGCTGTAAAAAGACAATGATTGAAAAAAGTGTTGTTATTAAGCGATTTCTTCCATGTTATACACAATGATCTTTCCCAAATGTTCAGTTCTGCCATTTGACCACACGAGAGCACCCAAGATCCATCAAAGAACACATTGTACTTTTTGCAGTACAATACCATGTCGTTACTGTTTAGCTGTATTAGTAGTAAGAGCAGTAATGATTCCGTCCCAATGGCTTATTGCTTTTTTTGTTCAGATGTTTTTTAGTTCTTAATGTCTGTCAAATTTATCCTGATTGTTATCACACACAGACTGAAACACGACAGAGATATTTTAGACTGGCAGACAACGGACACCGCGCACCAGTTACTATGGCAGTACGAGAACACAGATGACGTCACAATGATCGATACAACTCGGGGAGACAGCGCTTTTAAGACCTTTAACTGGATGAGATGTGATCAAGTCTTCAGGACACCCAAAAGCTCTTTGAAAGGCCACTCTAAGCACTTCTGTTTCCTTTAACAAAACGTTAGACATCAAGCATGAAATCTAGGTCTGTAGTTTACTTTATTTTCTATTTTTTCTTAATGCTTAAAGTGTAATTATTGAAAATCAAATTCCATAAAAAAAATTCCAAGAAAATATGAGACATATGCATGGACGTGCAGAACTAGTAAGGGTATGTATTATTACATTTATTATTTATTATTACATTTATATTCATATTTTTGCTATATTTATATTTTGCTACTTGTTATTTATATGTATAATTCATTCAAAACCTTTGAATTATTACCGTGTATATTACTCTTGTAGATATGTATATGTATATATATATAGATATATATAGATAGATAATTTATTATTATTTATTTATAGCTCCTCTACTTTTCTCCTGTACTTGTTCCTGTTCCTCTTTCTCTATATCTTTATATATTTTTTCTTTTCTGTCTGTACACCTGTCTTTTTTTATAAGAGCCCTGTAACGCCCAAATTTCCCATTCGTTGGATAATAAAAGATCACTCTACTCTACTCTACTATACTCTATGTGAATGTGTGTGGATCTCTTCAGTCATTTCCTACTGTTTATACATGAACAAGAAATCTGCAGAACTAAATTTTGTGAAGTGAACATGACTGCTATCGGGAAACAAAACACAGCACACATTGAGCAACAAAATGCATTCTCTGCGTTTATCACACACACAATGCAGCAATGAGCAGCCATATCCAGCACCCGGGGAACAGTGACGGGGGTGTCACCTTGCTCAAAGTACCTCAGGGCAACCTACTGTTCTGGCTTTCAAACCCATGACCTTCAGATCCTGGGGCCTAATACCGATCTACTAGGCCACCGTTGCCAGTGTTTAGGGTTCAGTTTAAGTAAAAAAAAAAAAAAAAAGGAACTGGAGGAAATGTGGTAGTGTTGGTTCAGGACTAAGCTCCCAATTGAAAGATTGTGGGTTTGAGTCCCAAATCAGGACACATGAAGTTCCCTTGTACAGAGTACAATCCCCAACACTGCTCCCTGGGTGCTGGAGGTGTGGCTGCCCACTGTAATATTGCGAGAGCTAGTCGCAGAAGAAAAAATATAATGAAAGTAAGAACACGAGAAAGCAGCCAAAATGAAATTTTGGCCACCACTGACACAAAAAATCTGACCTCTGCATTTAACCCATGCAAACACTGCTTCCTGGGTGCTTTCATAGCTGCTGCACAGTGACAGGGACAGTACCTTGCTCAAGGGTACATCAGGGCAACCTACTGGTGAGGGAATCAATCCCACAATCTTCCGGGCATGGGCCAACTCCCTAACCACTAGGCCACCACTGCCATGCACGCCACGGCACGGCACATGATTTGTGAAAATATCACATCATCCCTAAACTGTAGTTATTTAATAAAAAAATAGAAATACAGTTCTGGTCCATATGCTTATTGGCCAGTTATAGGGGAGGGGAGAAAAAAAAAAAAAAGAGGCTTTGTCCAGCACTACCTTCATTGGTTTCCTGATCAAGACCCTTAACCCCAAATTGCTCCAGGGGGAAAGTCCCTGCGGTTAAGAAACGGTAAACTAAATGGTGTAAATGTAATGCACAGTCTTATGGCATTCCTACCTTTCCTTTTAAATTTAAATGTTTAAGTGGGGCTTTTGGAGATTATATATATATATATAAAATCATTTGAGGTTGAAAAAAATATATTTATTAAATAACTTGACTTTACTAGTTTATATTGACTGATGATGTAAAGAGATTGACTCCAACTCCCAGTTTATCTCACTAGGTGACACTATTAAGGAAAATGCATTTATTTTAAAAGCTGAATAAAATTTTTTTTTTTTTTTTTGGATGATGGAAAGATATTTCTACAGTTAAATAAGAAATTAAAAATAGCAGCTAGTCTTACTTTTGTACATTGTTAAAAAAAGATTTCATTTTGTGGAGCAGTTTTAAAAAAGAGATGTTAATCCTTTTGAGTTGTCACGTGTGTTGGGTTTTGGGCACGCTAGAGGGCGCTCTCTGTCACGTGTGTTGGGTTTTGGGCACGCTAGAGGACGCTCTCGGTCACATTTAGGGTGTTTGTCACATACAAGGTGTTTAGGGTACGCTAGAGGGCGCGCTGTTCTGACTAAGCACACCTGAGCCCCTGCGGGCAGGTGTGCATCA
>CM029381.1:4170023-4192934 GCA_017165825.1 Hepsetus odoe
TTTTGTCAAAATCACCATTAGACCATCAGAGGAGTCGGTCGTTCAGCGAAAAATTCTTCTTTACATCTGTAATATGTTTTTTGCATTTATTGGGAGGACCGTAAGAAATAGAAACGGACTGCCTGCTATGGAGACTCCTGAACGTGAGCAGCCAAAAGTGTTTATTGACCAGGTTTCAGTCGATAAGAAGGCGCGGGCCGGTGAACAAGAAGCATTTACAGAGGAAAGGGGCAGCTGGGTGATACATCAACAGGACATGAGAAAGTAAAATTATTTACTTATTATTATTTAATTGTTTTCTAGTCGTAGGGTACTTGCCTACGGACCTCTGGATCAAGAGGTCCCCGGTTCAAATCCCACCTCTAGCACTACCACCACTGGGTCCCTTAGCAAGACCCTTAACCCTGAGTTGCTCCAGGGGGACTGTCCCTGTAATTAGGAGATGTAAGTCACTCTGGATAAGAGCGTCTGCTAAATGTAAATGAAAGGAAATGTAAATGTAAATGAACTCGTTCGTCAACGACATCTTCGAGCGCATCGCCGGTGAGGCTTCCCGTTTAGCTCTTTAAAACAAGCGCTCCACCATCACCTCCAGGGAGATCGAGACCGCCGTGCGCCTGCTGCTTCCCGGTGAGCTGGCCAAACACGCCGTGTCCGAGGGCACCAACAACGTCACCAAGTACACCAGCTCCAAGTAAAACAAGGAGCAAACACGTCATCCAAACCAACGGCTCTTTTAAGAGCCACCCACAAATTCCAGTAAAGAGTGTTTTCTCTTCAGGCTGTTGGACACACCGACGTCTGCACGTATCGGCTTTGCTGTCACTGAACAATAGTGGCCTATCTTTATAAATGTGCAATCAGAGCCCAGAATATTGTGAGGCGTTATGTAAAGGAGTGGAAAGTGGCACAAAAGAAACTGCTTCTGTGTGGGAATAAATACTTGGTGTAATGAAAGTGAAAGTGACAACCCTTGTCATTGGGGGGTCACAGCACAGCACACAGTGAATCACAACGAAATTGGACCTCTGCATTTAACCCACGCAAACACTGTGCAGCAGTGGGCAGCAATTGAAAGTGCCCGGGGACGGGGACAGTACCTTGCTCAAGGGTACCTCAGGGCAACCCACTGGTCAGGGAATTGAACCCACAATCTTCCGATGCGGGGGCAACTCACCAAACACTAGGCCACCGCTGCCCGATGAAGGCTTTACCAATGATGGTTTGAGGTCATCCTGGTGAGTGGTGGTTGTTCAGATTAAAACTTGTAGAGAGACAATGTATTTTTGACTAATTACATACACAGGGGGATGAACGGAGTAATCGGATTAAATGGGAGAAAAGAATCGTGTATGCTTGTCTTCAATTCAAACTGGTTATACATCACTTCATTGGCTGTATCAGGTTTGTTGAGCAAAGAAACAGTTTAAACTGCACTGTAGAGCAGCATTAGAAACACTTCACGGTAAAGAAATGTCACTGCACGCTTTTTATGAAATTACTAAGTTGTCTTGATCCAGATCCATCACTGGACAATGGAAAAGAATCATTTAATCAACACATGGCTGAAACGCATTGTTGTAATGTGTAATAGCAAAGCCTGGGGAAAGTGTTTCGAAAGCAAAAGTAGACCGAATGCATCAGTGAATTTACATTTTGGAGAAGGATTTTAAACTCCAATTAAAGGTTAGCTTTCAGGCGTATGATTAAATGTGACAAAGAAGAATAGTGAAGCTTTGAAAGTAGAAAAGTAATAATAAAATCCTTTTTAAAGTATTGGTGAAAGGAGAATGAGAGAATATAAGCATTGTGCGTATTGATGCGCTATAGGAGGAAGTGTTGAATCAGGCCTTAAAGAGTAATGAGTTGCTTTTGAGCTTAAAGGCTGCAGGAGTTACACGGAAATACAGAATCGGCCCTCAGTTTATGAAGGAAATGTGGGAAAGATGAAAAATGGGAGCAAAGTTCAGTATCAGTGTAACTGAGCCATGTAGTATTGTTATAATCCCCAAAAAATCCCAAACTGTTTAAAATTCCAAACTGTTCCTGTTCTCCTGACTGTGAGGATCTCCAAGCCTGTAGTTGTGTTTATTAATTAGAGCCGTCCCCAAAAATTGGGGATACCTCCTTGGCCCCTCCCTCTTTCTACAATTCCCCGGAGGGAAAGGTTGGCGTCATTTATTTATTTATTTATAGGGGCAGCGGTGGTTAGTGCGTTGGCCGGAGGATCGGGAGTTCGAAGCCCTTCCCAATAGGTTGCCCTGAGGTACCCTTGAGCAGGGTGCCGTCCCCGTCACGCTCCTCCCTGCGATGGGCTGGCGACCTGTCAAGGGTGTGTCCCCCGTTCTTCGCCCTGTGTGAGCTGGGATGGACTCCAGCACAGCCCCGCGACCCCACTTGGGACGAGCGGCAGAAAATGACGGACTTATTTATTTATTTATACAGGATTAGCATCTTTTATCCATCCTGTCATTTGTTATTTTTTTGTGGATCTCAGTTTATCTTCATCACCATTATGCTCATCACTACAGGATGACATTAACATTTTGATGTGAAAGTGCTGCTAATACTAGCATCAATAAATGAGCTTCCTAGCTTCAAGTTTGATAAATCAAGCTAAATCCTGTTGGTCTGTATTTATGTGTCTAGGAGCTCATGTAGGAGTGAGTCTTTGAGTCTAGGAGTTTGTCTATGTTTTGTACAGTCAGGTATGTCAAAATGTGTTTAAATGTATATTTTATTCCAAATATGTGTATATATAACCGCACACGTGCCACCTGCTCTTTCTACAATTCCCCTGAGGGAGAGGAGCTGGAGTGGCTGCAAAAGTTATTTGGAGGTGTTTGTCTTTGTTTTGTACGGTCAGAATAAAAAGGAGAGAAACTCCAAGGAGATTCCAGTGTCGCGTCCATGCACAAGAATACACAACGCAGAAGATCACCGGTTACATCAGTGCATGTATACAGTGAGAGAGTGTGTTAAAGATAATCGTCCCTCTGTCTTTTCTGTCTGTCCTTTTTCTTCTTCACTGGATCCGAGTTCAAGTCATGTGGTCAAACTTCAAACCTCCAGTGCAATAAGTATGCATGGAGCACAATTATTTTATACATTTTTTAAACAGAATCCTGTATTTTTGTCTAAGGGATTGCTTTAGATTAATTCTATTGTACATCCTCACATTGAGGATGTACAATAGAACATAGAATTAGAATAGAGTTAGGAATAGAACATAGAACATAGAATAGAATTAGGATTTACACTCTTGCTGTAAAAAGACAATGATTGAAAAAAGTGTTGTTATTAAGCGATTTCTTCCATGTTATACACAATGATCTTTCCCAAATGTTCAGTTCTGCCATTTGACCACACGAGAGCACCCAAGATCCATCAAAGAACACATTGTACTTTTTGCAGTACAATACCATGTCGTTACTGTTTAGCTGTATTAGTAGTAAGAGTAGTAATGATTCCGTCCCAATGGCTCATTGCTTTTTTTGTTCAGATATTTTTTAGTTGTTAATGTCTGTCAACTTTATCCTGATTGTTATCACACAGACTGAAACACGAAAGAGGTATTTTAGACTGGCAGACAACGGACACCGCGCTCCAGTTACTATGGCAGTACGAGAACACAGATGACGTCACAATGATCGATACAACTCGGGGAGACAACGCTTTTAAGACCTTTAACTGGATGAGATGTGATCAAGTCTTCAGGACACCTAAAAGCTCTTTGAAAGGCAACTCTAAGCACTTCTGTTTCCTTTAACAAAACGTTAGACATTAAGCATTAAGAAAAAATTGAAAATAAAGTAAACTACAGACCTAGATTTCATGCTTGAAGTGTAATTATGGAAAATCAACCAAAAAAAAAATTCCAAGAAAACATGAGACATATGCATGGAAGTGCAGAATTAGTAAGGGTATGTATGTGAATGTGTGTGGATCTCTTCAGTCATTTCCTACTGTTTATACATGAACAAGAAATCTGCAGAACTAAATTTTGTGAAGTGAACATGACTGTTATCGGGAAACAAAACACAGCAAACATTGAGCAACAAAATGCATTCTCTGTGTTTAACACACACACAATGCAGCAATGAGCAGCCATATCCAGCACCCGGGGAGCAGTGACAGGAATGTCACCTTGCTCAAAGTACCTCAGGGCAACCTACTGGTCTGGCTTTCAAACCCATGCACTTCAGATCCTGGGGCCTAATACCGATCTACTAGGCCACCGCTGCCCGTGTTTAGTGTTCAGTTTAAGTTAAAAAAAAAAAAAAAAAAAAGGAACTGGAGGAAATGTGGTAGTGTTGGTTCGGGACTAAGCTCCCAATTGAAAGATTGTGGGTTTGAGTCCCAAATCAGGACACATGAAGTTCCCTTGTACAGAGTACAATCCCCAACACTGCTCCCTGGGTGCTGGAGGTGTGGCTGCCCACTGTAATACTGCGAGAGCTAGTCGCAGAAGAAAAAATATAATGAAAGTAAGAACACGAGACAGCACCCAAAATTAAATTTTGGCCACCACTGACCCAAAAAATCTAACCTCTGCATTTAACCCATGCAAACACTGTGCAGCAGCTATGAAAGCACCCAGGAAGCAGTGACAGGCACAGTACCTTGCTCAAGGGTACATCAGGGCAACCTACTGGTGAGGGAATCAATCCCACAATCTTCCGGGCCTGGGCCAACTCCCTAACCACTAGGCCACCACTGCCATGCACGCCACGGCACGGCACATGATTTGTGAAAATATCACATCATCCCTAAACTGTAGTTATTAAAAAAAATTAATAGAAATACAGTTCTGGTCCATATGTTTATTGGCCAGTTATAGGGGAGGGGAGAAAAAATAAATAAATAAAGGCTTTGTCCAGCACTACCTCCATTGGTGATCACTCACTAGGTGACACTATTAAGGAAAATGCATTTATTTTAAAAGCTGAATAATTTTTTTTTTTTTTTGGATGATGGAAAGATATTTCTACAGTTAAATAAGAGATTAAAAATAGCAGCTAGTCTTACTTTTGTGCATTGTTAAAAAAAAAGATTTCATTTTGTGGAGCAGTTTTAAAAAAAGAGATGTTAATCCTTTTGAGTTAAGCCATCTTTCTGTTTAGAATATGAAATCTAGCTTGTCCTCACAGATCAGGTCATTAACTAAAAATGTTTCATTGGTCAGCACTCCCACATTTTAAAGACTACTATCCTCAGAGATAGTATTTTTGTTTTTGAAAGCTTTGCTGTTGACTTGATAGTGCTGGTCCAGTTCCCAATCATGGCGCCTAGTCCATAACCATAAAACCACCACTGCAGTCTTGCTCTGCCATTTTCTTACCTCATACGAACAATAAAGATACAATTTCATTCTGTACTTTTTTGTTCATTAAAAAAATCGAGAGAATACAATAAGCTTTCTCAGTTTTTTTAATTTTTTTTAATTTTTTTACGTTTCAACAACAACTTAAGCATTAATTTTTCATTAACACGTTGCTTCTTTAACTAAAGAAATCCATTCTGAACTTTATTTTTTCTGTAAGTATGAGCATGAGGGTTTTGTGGGCCTAATTAGGCCTTGTGTATATACACCTCTGAGAGTCACGACAGAGCTGTCAATCCGTTTGTTGTTGTGGTGTTTTATTTGAGTACTGAGGGTTAATTATCGGGTTATGCTTACATAGTGTGCTTGTATATTATCTACCAATAAAGTCCTTGTCTGTGATCCTGACTCTGAATATGTCTCCTGCCTCTTCATCCTCAGTTTATGGTCATTCTGTTATACTGTGGCAGAAGTAACGTTGCTCAGTGAACAGCGGTGCATTGTGAGGCACAGATGATCTTAAAAAAGCCACCAATTGTTTGGGTGAGAAACGTGCGTCTTGCCAAGGTACCGTCCCTGTCACTTTCAATAGCTGCCCCCTGCTGCACGCATGTGTGTAAAATGCAGAGGTCTAATGTCATTGTGGTTCACTGTGTGCTGTGTGTGTTTCACAATGACAAGAAAAGTCACATTCCTTTTAATATATTTCTACAAGCAGACTATTTGCTCCCCTTTCACTGGTAACCACATACCTTGACATCCAAGATCCAGAAGAGAGAGAGAAAAATATACAAATAAATGAATAAAAACCCTTTACATTCCAATTTGCCTGTGCTTTCTTGTCTTGTGTCTGAATGTTGTCTGATGCTAATTTATTTACTATTAATAATGCTAGCAAATTTTGTATCTGTATCACAAGTTTGATACTGTTTTGCATAATTAATTCATCACTACACGTAAACAGCGTGATGCAAGCTATTTGTGAAAAGAAAAAGATACTGGTTAAAAGGTAGGTTCAAATGAATTTCCTTCATGGGTTTCAGTTTGCAAATTTAATTAAATGTTTAAAAATGTGCGGGCAGCGGTGGCCTAGTGGTTAGGGTGTCAGCTGCATGATCAGAGGATCGGGGGTTCAAACCCCTTCCCAATGGGTTGCCCTGAGGTACCCTTGAGCAAGGTGCCATCCCCGTCACGCTCCTCCCTGCGATGGGCTGGCGACCTGTCCAGGGTGCGTCCCCCGTCCTCGCCCTGTGTGCGCTTGGTTGGACACCAGCACTGCCCCGCGACCCCGTTTGGGACAAGCGGCAGATAATGGATGGATGTTTAAAAATGTAATTAAATGTTTCACAAACCCAAGTGTGAAACATTTATCAACCTATATAATGCAAAAATAAATAAATAAAAATGATTATACATCAAAGGAAAAGAATAGAAAATAATATACAGTTTAGTTGAAGGGGATAGTGGTAGCCTATTGGTAGGAAACTCAGCTACAGACCAAGATGTCACAGGTTAAAATCCCACCTCCAGCACTTCCACTAATTGGTTCCTGAGCAAAACCCTTAACCCTGAGTTGCTCCAAGGGGACTGCCCCCGTAATCAGAAATTAAAAGTCTAATTTAAAAAAAAATGTAAAGAAATTAAAAGCCTCAGCTAAATGCAGTAATATACAGTATATCACAAAAGTGAGTACACCCCTCATATTTTTGTACATGTTTTTATTATACCTTTTCATGGGACAACACGGAAGATATGACACTTTGATACAATGTAAAGTAGGCAGTGTACCGCTTGTATTACAGTGTAAATCTGCTGTCCCTTCAAACAATCATGCAGTCTAACCACTAGGCCACCGCTGCCCCTGATAGAAATACAAAAGCTTTGTATTACTACTTAGCCCAACCAGACCACATAAGCTATAGTGTGTGCAATATTTACCCTCAGAATGTCTGTATGTATCTTAGCTGAACGTATAACATTAGGCTAACACAGTTCAGCACAGTTTTCAGATGAAAAACCATTAGGTTCAAAATTGCTATTAGGACACAAGTGTTTTATTCATTTGAGTTTTAAATAACAAATAACGTGATAATCACGTCACCAAGAGACACTTTCAAATTCTACAAGCTTGAGCTGGGGGGGGGACCCCTGACATAACATAGTAGTCAGTAATGCTTTGTCCTGCTATATGAGAGGCCCAGATGTTTGCTCCTGGATGGGCTCTTTACAGCTGCGCTTACATGAACATCCAATAAAAAACAACATGAAAATGACAAAGACAAAGACACTCCAGACAAAGACATCCAACGATTGGGCGTCGGGTGTCACATCGCCTTGACAAAGTTGAGAAGGAGCTTCTCATCAGGGCTGTCGGTTCACACCAAGCCTAAAGATGCACAAGTTTCCTTCATCAAAACTTTGAGCGGATAGTAATGGTCACTTTCCTCTCTGTACTGATGTTTTCTGTATATGAGACCTGGACTGAACAAGCAGCAAACTTCGCGGTCTCGGACACAACGCTTTCTTGATAAAAAAAAAACAAAAAAAAAAAAACTTCCACATTTAACGTAAGTGTTACCATGACATCCTCTTTTGTGCTGTGTTTATCGTGCGGCATGTACAGCGTAGACTGTCCGTCCAACTATGTAGACTCTTATACCTGTAGGAAATGTGTAACTGTAACGCAGTTGGAGGACAGGATTCGTGTTCTGGAGGGGCACATTAGTACTTTATCGCAGTGTAGTCAGACCGAGGGACGTGTAGTTCCGGCTCAGTCGGAGCCGTTGGCCGAGTTAGACTCGGCTGTAGACCCTCCTGGCCCAGCCGTAGCCGGTTCGGAGCCAGCACCAGCGGCATGTTCAAGGGAACGCTGGGTGACCGCCAAACGGGGGTCCAGGAGCTCAAAGAATGGACCTCCTGCACACCAGTCATCAATTCGGCTGACGAACAGGTACTCTGCTCTCGGCAGCGCGCCTGCTGAAGCGAAGAAGGTGCTCATAATTGGCGACTCGATCGTTAGGAATGTTAGCGTTCCTAGCCGTCCTAAACCAGCGGTTTCGGTGAAATGCCTCCCCGGGGCCAGAGTCTCTGACATCGAGGCACGATTGGACTCTTATTCCAGCAATGAAGTTCCGACCTTGGTTGTTCACGCTGGAACTAACGATATAAAGTCCCAACAATCCGAGGTATTAAAGAGGAACTTCATCTCTATGTGTTCAAAAGCTGAAACTAAATGTCAGAACTTAATTGTGTCTGGTCCCTTGCCAATTCTCTTTAGAGGAGATGTAACCTACAGTAGGCTGCTCTCTTTCAACCGCTGGCTAGAGACTTGGTGTGCATCTAAAAGGATCGCCTTCATAAATAATTGGGACCTCTTTTGGGAACGGCCTGGCCTTTATAAAAGGGACGGTCTTCATCCTAACTGGAGAGGATCATATATGCTTTCCCAAAATATGGCAGCAAAATTGCCACTGTGACTCTTTAGAGCACCACCCAGGTCGCAGTCCTGTGATCTTAAATCACACGCTGGCTATTATCCCACTACCAGTACACTCCTGGCAGAAACCCAGGTTCCTTATAACACGGCATCCCCTATGTCACACATTAGCTTAGAACCAGGCTCCTCTCATCATTACCAGAGAATATCTATTCTTAGTACGATAAGGAAGCAGCATAGATGCCAATCTAGGGGCTCCTGCGCTGGTAACCTGCTCACAGTACCCATCATAAAAACAAATAAAACACAGCGTCCGACTAAAATCAAATGTTCACTGCTGAATGTTCGCTCCTTAGGAAACAAGGCAGTGCTTATTAATGAGATGGTACTCGACACAAAGTCAGATATCTGTCTACTGACTGAAACTTGGCTTAGACCCACTGACACCATCCCCTTAGTGGAAGCCTCCCCGGATGGGTTCTCATACCTGCATAAATCACGCTCATTAGGACGTGGTGGAGGCCTGGCTGCAATTTTTGATGAATCATTTAAGGTTGATTCAAAAACTACTGAGAGCTTCCACACATTCGAAATGATGCTGCTAAGCATTAGGTCTGATTTAGCGGTCCATATCCTATTAGTTTATAGACCTCCAGGACCATATGCTGCCTTTATCAATGAATTTGGCAATCTGCTCTCTGACTTGGTTGTTAGGTTTACTAGATTCGTGATGTTGGGTGACTTTAACATACATGTTGATACAGAGATGGATGCAGGTGCCAAAAGCTTCCTAACGCTCCTCGATTCTGTCGGTTGCACCCAGCATATATCAAGACCTACCCATGTACAAGGACACACGTTAGATCTAATTATCTCGTATGGACTTGACATTGATACTGTACTGGTCCACTCCTTAAATAAACTTTTTTCTGACCATTCTTTAATCACGTTTGAGATTAATATGTCTCCACCGTACCTCAGTGAACGGACTAGTACAACACGACACCTAAACAGGGCTAAATGTGTTCAGTTTATGGAGGCCGTAACAGAGATAGATTTCACCTGTAACAAAACTGTTAATGACATCACCGACATGTACAATACAGTAGTTGGGCAGATCCTTGATCAGGTCGCCCCAATTAAGACAAAGAAGGTTAGAACTATCAGGCACTCTCCCTGGTTCAATGATCACACACGGGCTGCTAAGCGGGAGTGACGTAAGCTAGAACGCAGATGGAAGACAACAGGTCTCCAAGCCTCTCAGGCTCTATGGTCTGCTAAACTAAAACAATATAAGAAAGCTCTATATAGTGCTCGCACTGAGTACTATTCAAAGCTTATTGAAAACAACAAGCATAACCCCCGCTATTTATTTCAGACACTCGCTCAGCAAACAGACAAAACTGATAAAAGGCCAGCATGTAGTATTACTAACGATAGGTTTCTTAAGTTTTTTAATGATAAAATTAACAACATTAGGCTCCAAATGTGCCCTATTAGCCCTCAAATTAATCCATTAGCTCAACAGTGCTCACAATATTTTAGTGATTTTAATCTCATCGATAACTCTGAGCTAATTTCTGTTATAGCCAAAGCAAACTCCACGACCTGTCGGTTAGATCCCATTCCAACCAAGCTCCTGAAGGAATCCTTAGGAATACTATCAACACCTATACTTGATATCATGAATGCATCCTTGACCTCAGGTGTAGTCCCCAATCAGTTTAAAACAGCAGTGGTTAGACCACTGCTTAAAAAACCTAACTTGGACCCTCACTCACCAAGTAATTATAGACCTATCTCTAATGTCCCGTTTCTCTCTAAGATTCTAGAAAAACTAGTTGCGAGACAACTGCAGTCATATCTAGACACTCATAACCTCTTAGATAAATTCCAATCAGGTTTCCGGCTTGGCCATAGCACAGAAACTGCTCTAACTAGAGTGGTGAATGATATAATGGTCTCGAGTGATGCAGGAAACATTACTGTTCTTGTTCTGTTAGATCTTAGTGCTGCGTTCGACACGGTAGATCACTCCATTTTAGTAAATAGGCTTCACTCCACTGTCGGCATTACCGGAACAGCCCTTAAATGGTTCAACTCCTATCTCACAAACCGTTACTACTTCATCCAAATGGATGATAATGGCACCCCCTCACCTATGTCACTAGTTAACTATGGAGTCCCACAGGGGTCGGTGTTGGGCCCAGTGCTCTTATCCCTCTACATGCTCCCACTAAGCACTATTATACGGAAGCATAATGTTAGTTACCACTCTTACGCTGATGACACTCAGCTATACTTATCTTTTAAATCATGTGATAAAGCATCAACCGGCACTTTAATTAGCTGCCTCAGTGATATTAGGGATTGGATGAATAACAACTTCCTCTCACTAAACCCCGAAAAAACTGAGCTGCTCTTGTTTTGTAGTAGTGATGTAGACAGGGCCAGCTTCATTTCGCATATCAGGGATGCAGGGTTGAAGTTTTCAGTTAGTACTCTGGCACGTAACCTTGGTGTTATTTTCGATTCAAATCTTTCATTTAATCCCCAAGTTAATGCAGTTGCGAAGACATGCTTCCTGCACCTTCGGAACATTGCCAAACTACGGCGCTTTCTGTCAATGGAAGACACGGCGAAAGTAGTACATGCATTTGTATACAGTAGATTAGATTACTGTAATGCCCTACTTTCTGGAAGCCCTCAGGGCACATTAAGCACCCTACAGCGCATTCAGAACACAGCCGCTAGGATTGTTAGCAGGAGCAGGAAGTACGACCACATAACTCCCATACTCTCCTCGCTTCACTGGCTTCCTGTTAGGTACAGGGCTGACTTCAAGGTCCTCCTCTTAACCTACAAGGCACTTAAAGGTCTTGCCCCAATATACCTAACCGAACTGCTTAATACCTATACACCTAACCGCCCACTTAGATCCCAGAATAAAGATCTCCTAATTGTCCCTCGCATAAATAAATGTATTGGAGCACGAGCCTTCAGTTACAGGGCCCCTAGATTGTGGAACAGCTTGCCTGCTTCTGTACGGGATGCCGATTCAGTCTCAGTCTTTAAATCACGGCTGAAGACTTACTTCTTTAGTTTAGCTTACCCGCACCAATCACCATAGTGCACCACTAGTAATGTCGCTGGTGCTGCTGTACATGCCATCGCACTGTTTCATTTCTGTGTCTGTCACTACTGGATCCTGCTCATTACTGACCCCCTCATTCCATTTCTCTCCCCACATGTCCGGGGGGGCCCGTTGTGGTCATCACCTGAGTCCAATGCCGAGCTACCATCTGGTCTGTGTGATGCATCTGATGCGCCAAGGGACCCTGGCGGCTCATTGGTACCTGGAAGCAACTTGGGACTCCTCACTGATCCTGGAGTTTAAAACCAAACTAACTCTGTACTGTTAGTATACCCAAGGGGGTTGGGTAGCCGGTTGACCTTGGACCCTCAGAGGTTTTTTTCTCCACATAGTGGAGTTTTTGGTTCCTCTCCTCCGTAGTCGTCCGGCTTAAACATCTTAAACATCTATTACTGTAACCTGTTATCAATGTAAAGTGCCTTGGGGCAACTTTGTTGTAAAAGGCGCTATACAAGAATAAATTGAATTGAATTGAATTGAATTGAATATGCTAATTTGTCTTTGGAATGAAAATGTGAAGAATGAAAAAAGCTCATCACAGACAAACATAAGCTTTGAGAAAAGTGAACAAGTCTTAGTGCACTACATGGTGGCACTGAAACGTTCACACACACAAAGCACTTAATTCAAAGCTGACAATTTAAAATGTGTAAATATCAAAAGTCACCTGAGGGTTCCAGAAAGACAGGGTAGCATATTATTAAAATTTACAAGATATTTTCACACAGAAGGAAACTCATGCGCTTTAAAAGATCATCAATCATAAAGAGCTGCACATGGGATCTTGGCGAGTCTGTACTGCTGAGTGTTTGAGCTCATCTGCAGGTGAAGGTGATAAGAAGAGAGATGAAACTAAAAGACCAAACGCAAATAACTCATATTCAGTGTTTTACAAACTTCATTAGTGAACCTCATTTACTGAAACCGACTGATAAGATTTCAAATGAACCATCACTGAAGCTCCGAGTAACTTGCATCATTCTGTCTCTAATTTTCCACCAATCAGATCAGGGGAGAGCGCGAACGCAGTCCCCCACTACCACAAATGATGTAGTCGAGAGTCCCACGTTTGGGGAATTCGCAAAGGTCAGCACAGCCGGAGTGCATTGGCCGAGCCGCACCCTGAGTGAACCACCTTCTTGATCATGGTGTCTCCCCTGCCAGGTAAGTATGCCCTCCACTCGGCCCGAGGAGCGCAGTCACCGCAAGCTATGCTCTTCCTGGAGACGGTGACGGATTCACTCTGCAGGACCAAAGAAAGAAAGCAACAAGCAGCACTTTACAGACATTGTGCTCCTCAATAAACACAACTATGTCGCGTCCTTTGTGTCTTTTCTTAGAAAAGCACAACGTAGCGCCTCCCGTGATGCAAACCGCTCAAACATACACTTTAACTTTAATATCGGAGCAATTCCTCTAAAAAACAGACTATTTGTGTGTAAAAAATAATGACAAATAAATATGTTAATAAAAAGGAGAGGAAGAAACAGAGTTTATTAGTAGTCGGATGAAAGACTTTTTTACAGACTTTAGCATCAAAGTTTGGACCCTGGAGCGGCCGCTGCGTGTTACCGCGCCGCCATCTTGGATCAATCAAGAAGTGGAATCTTGGATCAATCAAGAAGTGGAATAGAGTGGAAGTGAGGGTTGGAACATTGAATGTTGGCAGCATTACTGGTAAAGGTAGAGAATTAGCTGATATGATGGAGAGAAGGAAGGCTGACATTTTGTGTGTGCAAGAGACTAGATGGAAGGAGAGTAAGGCCAGGTGTATTGGAGGAGGGTTTAAATTGTTTAATCATGGTGTGGATCGAAGGAGGATTGGGGTAGATGTTATCCTGAAGGAAGAGTATGTGGAGTGTGCTTTGGAGGTGAAGAGGATGTCAGGGAGGGTGATGAGTCTGAAGCTGGAAGTTGAAGGTGTGATAATGAATGTTGTTAGTGCTTATGCCCCACAACTTGGTTGTGAGATGGAACAGAAAGAAGAATTCTGGGGTGAGTTAGAGGAAGTGACAGAGAGTATACCCACAGTACACTCGTCCCTGTCGTGACAGGAGAGAGTGTAGCTAAACAACATAGGATGGTGGTCTGTAGGTTGACCTTGGAGGTCAAGAAGAGGAGGAAAGTCAGGGCAGAGTCGAAGATCAAGTGGTGGAAGCTGAAGGAGGAGGACTGCAAGGTGGAATTCAGGCAAGAGGCACTGGGAGGTGTTGAACAGCTACTGGATTGCTGCGAAACTACTGCAGAAGTGATAAGGCAGACGGCTAAAAATGTACTTGCTGTGACATCTGGAAGGAAGGAGGATGAGAGGTTGGACAGTAAAGAGGGAGAAAAGGATCTTTACCGATTGGCTAGACAGAGAGAAAGATCTGGGAAAGATGTGCAGCAGGTCAGGGCGATTAAAGATAGAAATGGAAACATACTCAAAGGTGAACAGAGTGTGTTGAGCAGATGGAAGGAATACTTTGAGGGGCTGATGAATGAAGAAAATGAGAGGGAGAGAAGTTTGGAAGATGTGAGGAGAGTGAACCAGGAAGTGCAGCAAATAAACAAGATGGAAGTAAGGGCAGCGATAAAGAGGATGAAGACTGGAAAGGCTGTTGGACCGGATGACATACATGGAGGTGTTTAGGGGAGATGGCAGTTGAGTTTCTGACAAGATTGTTTATCACAATCTGGGAAAGTGAGAAGATGCCTGAGGAGTGGAGATGAAGTGTACTGGTACCGATCTTCAAGAATAAGGGTGATGCACAGAGCTGTAGTAACTATAGAGGGATAAAGTTGATCAGCCACAATATGAAGATATGGGAAAGAGTAGTGGAAGCTAGGTTAAGAAAAGAGGTGAGGATTAGTGAACAGCAGTATGGTTTTGTGCCGAGAAAGAGCACCACAGATGCAATGTTTGCTCTGAGGGTGTTGATGGAGAAGTACAGAGAAGGTCAAAAGGAGCTGCATTGTGCCTTTGTGGACTTGGAGAAAGCATATGACAGGGTGCTTAGAGAGGAGTCGTGGTTTTGTATGAGGATGTCTGGTGTTACAGAGAAGTATGTGAGAGTAGTTTAGGATATGTATGATGGCAATATAACAGTGGTGAGAGCTGCAGTGAGAGTGATGGATGCATTTAAGGTAGAGGTTGGATTACATCAAGGATCAGCACTGAGCCAATTCTTGTTTGCAATTGTAATGGACAGGTTGACGGACGAGGTTAGACAGGAGTCTCCATGGACGATGATGTTTGCTGATGATATTGTGATCGGTAGTGAGAGTAGGGAGCAGCTTGAGGAGAACCTGGAGAGATGGAGATATGCTCTGGAGAGGAGAGGAATGAAAGTGAGTAGGGCAAAGACAGAATACATGAGTGTGAATGAAAGGGAGGAAAGTGGAGTGGTTAGGATGCAGGGAGTGGAGGTAACAAAGGTGGAGGAGTTTAAATACTTGGGATCAACAGTTCAGTGTAGAGTGTGGAAGAGAGGTGAAGAAGAGAGTGCAAGCAGGTTGGAATGGGTGGAGAAGAGTGGCTGGAGTGATTTGTGACAGAGGCGTACCCGCTAGAGTAAAAGGGAAGGTTTATAGGACAGCAGTGAGACCAGCTATGTTGTATGGGTTGGAGACGGTGGCACTGACAAAGAGACAGGAGTCAGAGCTGGAGGTGTCAGAGTTAAAGATGCTGAGATTTTCACTGGGTGTGACGAGGATGGACAGGATTAGAAATGAGTATATTAGAGGGACAGCTCAGGTTAGACGTCTTGGAGACAAGCTTAGAGAAGCAAGGTTGCGTTGGTTTGGACATGTCCAGAGGTGAGATGAGGATTATATTGGAAGGAGGATGTTGAAGACCAAAGAGGAGGTTTATGGACATAGATAGAGAGAGGACATGCAGATGGTTGGTTTGAAGTAGGAAGATGCAGAGGACCGAAAGAATTGGAGACAGTTGATCCGCTTTGGCGACCCCTAAATGGGAGCAGCCGAAAGAAAAAGAAGATTAGTTTACAGAACATATTGGGCAGTATAGCGGTTCAGGACGAGGCCCCTGGATAGGAAGTTTGCGGGTTCGAATGCCAGACCAGTAGGTTGCACTGAGGTACCCTGGAGCAAGGTACCATCCCAGTCACTGCTCCCTAGGCGCTTTCAATAGCTTCCCCCTGCTGGACGGTGTGTGTGTGGCTGAAAAGTAGAGGCTGAACTTCGTTGTGTCTCACTGTGTGTGCTGTGCCGTGTTTCACAATGACAAAATAGTTACTTTCACTTACAACAGTTCTTGTTACATGGTTTATTCAGTTCTCCCCTCATTTTTAGTTCTGAAGCTATAATAACTAAACCAGTAAGAATGTAGTAAGAACGTAATGAGTGTCCTGCAGCAGCCAGCGCAAGTGAACTGGTGTTGAGCCATTTCTTCTTGTGTTGGTGAAGAAATGATGCCTCCTCCCTGAGAGGATTTTAGAACTGTGCAGTGTCTAAAGGTTTAAAGAGAACCAACGATTACTCCATTAACCTTCAGATTAAACACTCTGTTACTTACACACAAATATAACTGGTATTGAAAACCCTCAAATGATCACCAGTCACTGTGATTCAGAACCACTAAGACTCATAACCTCACAATTGATCACTGATATGACTTCATGTCTAGATTTCTAAAATATCCTTCATATGTTATCTGGGTTTATTCTCAATGTAACCAATGACCTTGGTACAGTTTGCAAGGTGACCATAATCATCCTTCACCATCCTGAGCACCTCCTCCAGTAGTCAGGCTGAAGAGCCATTTGTGTTCAACTCTTCTTCTTCTTCTTCTTCATCTTCAAAAGAAACATGTGAAGCACCAGGCAGCTCAAGGTCAGCTTACAGATCTATGTCTTTAAGGAGATTTTACTAGACAGCTTTAAATCTTTAATCCCAACTGAGTCAGATATTCTGCTTTCTTTAATCAAACCTGGTCCAACATCGGTCCTCTGTGGACATGACTCAAGGCTTCTTTCTGAGACAGCAGCCTTGCAAACTAACCGTGGTTTGAGTTTGGACGGTTTCTCCTGGTACGGTCTTTGTGGTTGGTTCTGCTTTGGTGATAATCACAGCAGGAGGGCAAGCTTAAAATTGTCGATCTAAAATGTTCACTGAAGGTAGGCTGAAAAGCAATGCCAAAAAGTGCTGCAGTGATCTTTTGGGTCTACACCTGCCTGTCTTGGAGCTACACATCCCGAGAGTAACTGTTTAGGTCTTCACTCACAGGTCCATGAGTCCACCCTGCTCAGTCTCATCCAAGAGCCAGAGATCATGAAGATTATGAGTCAGCCTCTCTCTGATCACCTCCACCTGGGGTGTAGGTCCCACCTGAGGGAGAGAAACAGATATTCTCAGCTTACTGCAATTATAAAAGATGACAAAAAGAGTAAAAGGAGGTTCCAAAGCTCAATGAAATAAACGTTATTTGTTCATCACCAGTTGTACACACTGCCTCATCATCCTGCTCTACAGTAGGTTATGATAACGCTTATAATGTTTCTGAGGATGTTGATTTTATTTGGCTGGTGTCCACTGGTGCAGGAGTAAAGGTCACAGGGCCAGTGGGTCGAGCAGGCCTTGACGAGTGAACTGCTCACAAAGCTCCAGCCTACAACACGCTCTGGGAAGCAAGGCTTCAGAGCACGGCAAGAAAACAGCAGGGGGCAGAAAGGTAAACTCCCCCTGCCTGGCCCCAAACAGCAGACGCAACCTGCAAGAAAAGAAAAGAGTCGAGTCAAGACAAATCAAGTCA
This sequence comes from Hepsetus odoe, assembly GCA_017165825.1. Classification (NCBI taxonomy): domain Eukaryota; kingdom Metazoa; phylum Chordata; class Actinopteri; order Characiformes; family Hepsetidae; genus Hepsetus; species Hepsetus odoe. The sequence continues at coordinate 4,187,692 of CM029381.1, forward strand.
GCTTGATTCATAAAGCGCTTTTTACTGTTGCTGTCACAAAGCAGCTTTACAGAGATCGAAAAGAGTCACTTACTCTGTGAATATGATCGTCAACTGTAGGTGAACCCACGGTCCTCCAGGAAAACTACTAGCTGGTTTATTGGCATATGGAGCGTGAGAAGTGAGAATTAGCAGCTAACGTCCTAACCACTAGGCCACCGCTGCCCCCAAAACTGCACATTTGTCAGGATGCATGTTAAACCCAGGTTTGAATGAGTTACAGGACATGCTGTATATAAAAACTGGGAAAAAAAAAATCTATTAAAAAGAAAAAAAAATAAATCTGTTTAAAAAAAAAAAAAAACCTAACTCCAGCTGAGAACTTGACAACAGGAAACAGCCGCCCTTCAGCATTAAAACTTTTCAGCATGCCCCGAACTGGTTGCCCATTACCCGAAAAGGAATTACATGGAGCACTGAGGTCAAGGCAACAGCTCATGATGTGGTCCTTCTTCAGAAGCTGTTGATTGGGTGAACTGACTCTTCACCCAACACCTCCTGGAAAAAAATAGCCAATCAGACTCCTGTATCTGATTTACTTGACAAACTTTATGACCAGCCAAATAAAACCACCATGTGAACCAATCATTCACAGGAAGTGTCTTTTTAGTGAGGCAGCCTGAGCTGATATTAATATATTAAAAAGCACAATAAAGCACAAAGAAACAGCCGTATTTGCTGGTATTTTCATAAACAAAATGTAAAGCTGTAATTAAAATGGCACATAATTAATACAATTTTCATCTAATAAATGAATAAAGAAACTGTAATAAAAGTACATATTCCCAAGTTTCCTACTGACTATCGAGTGTATCTTGTATGTGTTCATTTAAGTGCTATTCATGGTTAAACAAAACCGTCAAAACCATAGGAGCAGAGATCATCGCCTACTCCGTTTGATCCCCAACCATGACCTCCTGTAGGGGAGGGGTGGTATCCTTCGGGTCGGCCGTCATAAAAACTTCTCCACCACCACTTCATTGAACCACTTCCTGTACTAGGCGGTGTCATCACCCATACAAAGGTAGATGTTTGGCCCAACATTGAGACAAACAAACACCAGTTATTGGTAAGAGAGACACTAACGTGTACAAACTTTAAAACAATGTAGAACATTTCAAATTTGCCTTAAAATGAACAATTTTACGCTTGTCCAAATAATATGCACAACACATCCAGGACCTGAAGCACACACAGCAGAACAACAGAAAACATCCAGGACCTGGAGCTCTCACAGCAGAACACCACAACACATCCATGACCCGGAACTCACACACAGCAGTGGAACACAGCACATCCATGACCTGGAGCACACACAGCAGAAGAACACAACACATCCAGAATCTGGAGCTCACACAGAAGATCATATATACACTACTTGCTCAGTCCACCGACCTGAATAGGAAACTTCATCTACTCCTGGAAGTGGGGCACCTGGAGCCGGTCATCCAGCAGGAATTGAATTATTTGGAGATGGTCCTCCAGCAGGAACTGGTGCACCCAGAGGCGGTCCTCCACTAGGAAGTGAATTATCTGGGGTGGACTTCCATCAGGAGGTGGTCTTCCACTAAGAAGTGAATTATCTGGAGGTGGTCCTCCACTAGGAAGTGGTTCACCAGCAGTGGTCCTCCTCCAGGAAGTGGTGCACCTGGAGGTGGTTCTCCACCAGGAATAGAACTATCTGGAGGCAATCCTCCACCAGGAAGCGAAGTATCTGGAGGTGGTCCTCCACCAGGAAGTGGTTAAACAATCTATTGTATTGTATTGGATTGAGTTGAACTCTGTAAACGACTCCTCTGTTCACAGACCCTGTAATAGGAATGAAGCCTGTCCGTGTCTCTTTCACCAAAGCTGTAACTGTGAGTGGCACAAGTTAACGCCTTAAAAACTCTGATTCAGCTTCACTGATTCACTTCTCTCTCCTCCATCAGTGATTCACTTCTCTCTATCCTCCATCAGTGATTCACTTCTCTCTATCCTCCATCACTGATTAATTTCCCTCCTCCATCACTGATTCACTTCTTTCTCCTCCATCATTGATTCACTTACATTCACTTTGATTCAATTCACTGATTCACTGCTATGTAAACTGTCTCTGTATACACCATATACTATATAAACTGTACTATATACACTATATACTACAGTACTGTGCAAAAGTTTTAGGCAGGTGTGAAAAAATGCTGTAAACAAAGAATGCTTTCAAAAATGGAAGTTTTAATCATTTATTTTCATCAATCAACAAAATGCAGTGAATGAACAAAAGAGAAATCTAAATCAAATCAGTATTTGGTGTGACAACCCTTTGCCTTCAAAACAACATCAATTCTTCTAGGTACACTTGCACACAATTTTTGAAGGAACTCGGCTGGTAGGTTGTTCCAAACATGTCTGTGTTTCAACCTACGTGTGACATTGATGATCTTTAGCACCTGTTCAACTCTAAGAGTTTCACCTGTAAAATTGGTTGATCATACACCTGACTATAATCCTACAAAATCCCTGACTTTGTGCAAGTGTACCTAAAGGAATTGATGCTGGTTTGAAGGCAAAAGGTAGTAACACCAAATTTTGTATTTGCATTTTGTAAATTGATATAAATAAACAATCATTATTTATATTTCTGTAAGCATTCTTTGTTTACAGCATTTTTTCACACCTGCCTAAAACATTTGCACAGTACTATATATTATCCTGTCTTTGCTCATCAGGGTTATCAAACTACTTTCTGATGGTTTGTAGACAGTTTCAGTATCGGCATGCAAGTCGTTTATGTCAATCATGAAAAATAATGTTTTTGGTCCCCGTGTTATGTCATTAAGTCATTGGTGTCATGCTGTCATTGATAATATTGTGTAAAAAGTTGTTTGATATAACTTCATAGCTAGATTTTCTGCTATTAATAACTTTTATTTCCAGAATCTGATACTATGGGTCTTCCCGGGGGATCATCTGGATCTGGCCATGTCTCTTTCGCTATAGCCCTTTTTGAGTTTATGGATCTTTGGGAGTAGATAGCATTGTCTTGCTCTTGGGGTTTCTTCCCCTGTGATGTATTCCTCTTGTTCTTGCTTATATACCTGTTCTATACTCATTGTTTCACCTGTTCTGTTATCAGTTTCTTAGTTTGGTTGTGTTGGATTCTCCGATTGAGAACCGAGGTTCGAGGAGTCAGTGATGAGGCGAAGAGGGTTTTAAGCTATAGCAAAGTTTATTAACTGAAAAGTAACAAAATTCTTACAAGATGTTCAAGAGACTGGTCAATGCTCCTCCTCTCCGTGTGGAATCCTTTCTCTCTAACTTGCACAGTTCAGCGTAGCCTTTTTATCTATCCCCGGGAGCTCCAAGGCCTCTGGTAGAGACACCTAATCTAAGTCTATGACCTTGTTTGGGTGCTTTTGACGTGCAAAGAAAGCGTTACTCAGAAGAGAACATAGAAAAATAGAGATGCAGTTAATAATATATAGGTTAAAGGTGACAGGGACATGAATACTACCTAGGGAAGGGATTTAGGGTAATGGGGGTAAAAGGGCATTGGGCCACTAGAGGAGTTTAGGGATGGAAGGGCATAGGAACTATTGTGGGAAGAAGGGAAAAGGACATTGGAACTATTGTGGGGAGAAGGGAAAAGGACATTGGAATAGAGAATTGGATATATGACTGATATAGGGATGCAATAAAAGAAATAAATGAATATGTCAGTTAAGTTGCCGTACTCAATTTCAGATAGATCTTTGTGTTGCTTAATTGTCTACTTGCTTCTTGAACACGCTGGGTCTCAGTCCAAAATTACTGTTGCGTTGCCATTGCCTGCTGGCTTTATTATGTGTGGATCCCTCCTCAGAGAATTCCTGAGAAGTCCTGAACACTGAATGTTTTCTGTGTTTGATATCAAAGCTAATAGCTTTCGCCTGGCCAGTGCTAATAGCAGCTTGATACTGGTTTGTAAGGACATCAGCTCGGCTCCAATTACCATATCAGAGTGCGAAGTGCTCCGGGCTCTGATGTGAGTGAGCGTGCATACCTACTTAAAAAGATCACCATCATTCCTGTCCTGAAACTAAAAAGACACAGTGGGGAGAAAATGTCAACTTTTTTACTCATATCCTCAAATCCTTCGGATTTCATGAAGAACGTTAAAGTGTAAGATTTATGTGTCAGAAAAGTATTTAATGCAAGTAGATTTAGAGAGTAGTTGTAAAAGAAAGAACTATGTATGGTGATTTTAGACTTGGACCAGGTTAAACAATTAATACATGAATTTATTAATTAACAAGCCCCACTGTTTCTGTTCTATCTTTTATATTGAGCAGAATGTTCAAGCTAAAGCAGATCACACCTAACGATGGTAAAGAATTGACAATTGTTGATACATACACTCTGTATGCAGAAGCATATACAATAATGAAAATGATATTCTTTGTTAGAACAGGCTCTAGTTTTTTTTGTGAATTCAGGTACAGGCTATTCAGTTATACTGACAAGTTCATCACACCAACAAGAACCAGTGGTCTAGTCCTGGTGTGTGTGGGAGGCTTAAGAAATTGAGAAATTTACAATACTCCTCACATGTACATTTACTGTTGTCCAGTAAAACTGTAGGTAGAGATCTATTGTATAAATTAGGTGGCTTTAAATCAGTACAACTGATGGGTTGAAAGTAATAGGACCCACACTACTAGTCGGGAAAAATTGAATATTCCAGAGGCATATTCCGCTCAACATATGTCACCAACCTAAAAAAGGGGGCTCAATGGAAGGACTTGGGAACAAGCATGCGATTTTAGCAATACTGACATTTAAAAAGGAAAGATATGGTACAGTAAGAACTGCATGTGTACAGAACGGATACAGAATTTTGTTGTGCCAATTGTATAACAGTAAAGCATGATTTGGGGCTGGTAAAAATGAGTTGATCACCACTGGTTCTCACTAAAGGCCAGTGGAAGTCACTGTAGACAGTGAAGAAACTTAATGAACCTGTAGTGTATTTCTCAGTATTCCCATTCATTCAGAATCAGTTTTCAGTTTGATGGGAAGCCCTTCAAATTCACTCTTCTTTCAAGGCTTTTATGAGTCACTGTGATTCAACGTATCCCAATACCCATCACCAAGATTATTTTTGGGAATGTGTTCTTATTGTTAAGCTTTTATTCCCAAAAATGCCATTCTTGAGCCTCTTGAGTTATTTGATTCATGGGAAA
>CM029381.1:4193434-4255826 GCA_017165825.1 Hepsetus odoe
AGTGGTTTGGCTCCTTGGGGTTCGATGTCTTAGAGACTGGAACCAGGCATGAGGTCTTCCACAGAATAGGGACGCGCTCTAGGTTGAGGCTGAGGTTAAAGATGCAAGTGATAACCTCACAGAGTTGATGTACACAGTCCCTCAACAGGCTGGAGCTAATGCCATCCGGACCTGTGGCTTTCCTGTATTTCATCTTACATATTTTTTCCTGTACTTCATCTTTCGTATTTGGAAATGCTACCTCCTTCCAGTCTTCCTGTGCTGGGGCAAACTGTTTTCCCCCATGGCTGGTCTTTTAATTTGTAAATTGAATTGGCTATTAAATTCAAAGCCATTTTGGTAGAGGTTGATCCCCTCTGGAGACCCCCTTAATGGGAGCAGCTGAAAGAAGAAGAAGATTAAATTCAAGGTCATTTCTAGTTTGGCTTATTTCTAATAATTTCAGAAGTATATTATCCTTATATTATCCTATTATATGAAGACAGTTCCTATATCAGCATACAAGTCAATTTTGTCAATTATGAAAAATAATGTTTTTGGTCCCAGTGTTATGTCTTCTGTACAAAATCATTGGTGTCATTCTCTCATTGATAATATTGTGTAAAAAGTTGTTTGATATAACTTGATAGCTAGATTTTCTGCTATTAATAACTTTTACTTCCACAATCTGACACTATGGGTTGTCATGATGTGGTGTTGTGGACTGGATGCCAACGCAGAGCCAAGAACTTCGTACTGGACTTTAATGAAGGATAACGTGCACAGAACTCAAAACTAAACATATTAAACATAAGTGTAAAACATAACATGAATAATCACAATAGTGCGCACACAGAATGACCAGCGCCCTCCTCTGATTTGTTTGGGCTTATAACGCCAGCCCCCTAAGAGGCACACCTGACACTCAATGCCCAGGTGTGCACAATCAGAGCAGGGCGCCCTCTACTGGCACAGAACCGTTACAGTAACCCTCTCCAAAAACCCTGCCCCCTCCGAAGCAGGACACCAAAAAGGAAAAGGGTTACACAAACATTCAACAAAAAGTCCAACTAAAGTCCAAACGAACGCTCCGCTCTCACCACGGTCTTCTTGTTGGGTTCGGCTGCAGCTCCTGAAATCTCATTTTCTCTCCAGTGGTCTGGATTGGACGCAGCCCTTCGAAACCCTGGACATGGACCTCGTCCCTCAACCCTCCAGCGGACTTGGACCTCGTCCCTCAAGCCCCGCCTCCTCTATCGGATTTGGACTTTGTCCCTCAAGCCCCGCCTCCTCTGCGGTGAAAATGGCGGATGTCGTTGAAGTCCTACCTTGTGCTAACGTGGGAGCCGGCTCCGCAGCTTCGCCCTCCTGGTTGCTGGAGCTGGAACTGGCACAACCTCGGCCAATCCTGGGAGGGGAGTGGACGTCGCAAAAACACCCAAGGTGCCGCTCAACCTCTATTGTCCCAGCTTCCAGCACCCGGAAGGTCCAGTGGTTCTTCGCAGGCATCCCAACGGAGCTCTCAGCTCACAACGTCCATTTGTGGTGGCTGGTCATTTCAGTCATGATGTGGTGTTGTGGACTGGACACCAACGCAGAGCTGAGAACTTCGTGCTGGACTTTAATTACAGATAAGGTGCACAGAACTCAAAACTAAATTATTATTATGTTTATAATATTAAACATAACAAGTATAAAACATAAAATGAATAATCACGAAAGTGCACACACAGAATGATCAACACCTACAATCAGAGCAGGGCGCCCTCTACTGGCACAGAACCGTTACATGGATCTTCTCGGGTGATTGTCTGGATCTGGCCATGTCTCTTTCGCTATAGCCCTTTTTGATTTTATGGATCTTTGGGAGTAGATAGTATTTTCATGCTCTTGGGGTTTCCTCCCCTGTGATGTATTCCTCTTGTTCTTGCTTATATACCTGTTCTATACTAAATGTTGCAACTGTTCTGATAACAGTTTCTTACTTTGGTTGTAAGTTGCCATATTCAATTTCAGATAGATCTTTGTGTTGCTTAATCATCTACTTGCTTGTTGAACACGTTGGGTCTCAAACCATGATTACTGTTGCATTGCCATTGTCCGCTGGCTTTATTATGTGTGGATCCCTACTCAGAGAATTAAGTCCTGAACACTGAATGAATTCTATGTTTGATATCAAAGCTAATAGCTGTCACCTGGCCAGTGCTAATAGCAGCTTGATACTGGGGTGTAAGGACAGCAGCTCAGCTCCAATTACCATATCAGAGTGCGATGTGCTCCGGGCTCTAAAGTGAGTGAGCATGCATACCTACTTAAAAAGATCACCATCGTTCCTGTCCTGAAACAAAAAAGACACAGTGGGGAGAAAATGTCAACTTTTTTACTCATATCCTCAAATCCTTCTGATTTCATGGAAAACGTTAAAGTGTAAGATTTATGTGTCAGAAAAGTATTTAAAGCAAGTAGATTTAGAGAATAGCTGTAAAAGAATGAAGTATGTAAGGTGATTTTAGACTTGGACTAGGTTAAACAATTAATACATGAATGAATTAATTAACAGGCCGCACTGTTTCTGTGCTATCTTTTATTGAGCAGAATGTTCAAGCGAATGCAGATCACACCTAACAGTGGTAAAGAATTGAGAATGGTAGATACATACACTTTGTATGCAGATGTAAATAAAATAATGAAAATGATATTCTTTGTTAGAACAGGCTTAAGATTTTTTTTGTGGATTCAGGGACAGGCTATTCAGTTAAACTTACAAGTTCATCACACCAACAGGAACCAGTGGTCTTGTCCTGGTGTGTGTGGGAGGCTTAAGACAGCAGGTAATTGAAAAATTTACAATACTCCTCACATGTACGTGTACTCTTGTCCAGTAAAACTGTATAAATTAAGGAGCCTAAAATCAGTACAACTGAGGGGTTGAAAGTAATAGGACCCACACTGCTTGTCGAGAAAAATGGAAAATTCCACAGGCAGATGGCTATTAAGGTATGAACAAGCATGCGATTTTACCAATACTGATATTTAAAAAAGAAAGATATGGTGCAGTAAGAACTGCATGCGTACAGAACGGATACAACATTTTGTTGTGCCAGTTGTATAACAGTAAAGCATGATTTGGGGCTGGTAAAAATGAGTTAATGACTGGTTCTACCTTTAGACTTTTGATCATGTCAGAACCATTAGCACCTCAAGACAATAAGCAGCAGAAAGTAGGGGACTTTTCTTTAACTCACTAAAGGCCAGTGGAAGTCATTGTAGACAGTGACGAAACATAATGAACCCGGAGTGTATTTCTCAGTATTCCCATTCATTCAGATTCACTTTTCAGTTTTCAGCCCTTCACATTCCCTCTTATTTCAAGCCTTTTATGAGTCACTGTGATTCAACATATGTCCAAAACCCATCACCGAGATTATTTTTGGGAATGTGTTCTTATTGTTAAGCTTTTATTCACAAAAATGCCATTCTTGAGCCTCTTGAGTTCTTTGGTTCATGGGAAATGTCCTCATGCTCATTAAGTTCTTGCTTTTGATATTCTCCTGAACATTTATTCTGTGCAAGTCGCTGAATCAGTATGCATTTGGGATGATGTATGATTTTGGTAAATTGTGAAAGCATCATGGGTGTCTGACTTCAGTTGGCAAATCCATTACACATCATAAGCTTTGTCGCAGATTGGCAGATTGGCAAACATAGGACTTAACTCAATCCCCAGTGATTTGACCCATGATTGGAAGCAGAGCAGCATGGATACACAGCAGCCACTGAATTCGAGCATCACTATTAGATGCAGAATTTTAAGAAGGTGCAGGGCAGTAAAGAGCTGCCTTACAGGTGGTGGACAGCCGTGCATTTCAAAAAGAGAGAAAGGAATTAGATCTGTTTGGAACTCATAGCTGGAAAAATGTTCCAGAGATGGCAGGCTTTGAATGAAAAGGCTCCTCCCCCAGTTGTTGTTTTCTAAATTCGGAGAACTGTAAGAAAACCAATACCTTGCGATCGCGAAGTGAGCGCGAAGATTCATAACTAGAGATTAACTCGGCTAGATACTCGGGAACGAGGCCGTTTAGGGCTTTGTAAGTTAGTAGTAAATTTCACAGGAAGCTAGTGAAGTCTATATAATATTGGGCTAATATGATCAAATTTTCTAGAACTAGTGAGGACTCTAGCTGCTGCGCCCTGGACTAACTGGAGTTTATGAAGGCTTTTGCTGGAACGTCCTGACAGCAGGGCATTACAATAATCTAGTTTTGAGGTGATAAATCTTCTTCTTTCTTTTTCTTTCGGCTGCTCCCGTTTAGGGTCGCCACAGCGGATCAACTGCCTCCATTTCTTCCTGTCTTTTGCATCTTCCTGCTTCAAACCGACCACCTGCATGTCCTCTCTCACCACATCCCTAAACCTCCTCTTTGGTCTTCCTCTTCTCCTCTTTACTGGCAGCTCCATCTTCAACATCCTCCTTCCAATATAATCCTCATCTCTCCTCTGTACATGTCCAAACCAACGCAACCTTCCTTCTCTAACTTTGTCTCCAAAACGTCTAACCTGAGCTGTCCCTCTAATATACTCATTTCTAATCCTGTCCATCCTCGTCACACCCAACGAAAATCTCAGCATCTTTAACTCTGACACCTCCAGCTCCGCCTCCTGCCTTTTCGTCAGTACCACCGTCTCCAATCCATACAACATAGCTGGTCTCACTACTGTCCTGTAAACCTTCCCTTTTACTCTAGCTGGTATGCATCTGTCACAAATCACTCCAGCCACTCTTCTCCACCCATTCCAACCAGCCTGCACTCTCTTCTTCACCTCTCTTCCACACTCGCCGTTAGACTGAACTGTTGATCCCAAGTATTTAAACCTTTGTTACCTCTACTCCCTGCATCCTAACCACGCCACTTTCCTCCCTTTCATTCACGCTCATGTATTCTGTCATTGCCCTACTCACTTTCATTCCTCTCCTCTCCAGAGCATATCTCCATCTCTCCAGGTTCTCCTCAAGCTGCTCCCTACTCTCACTACAGATCACAATATCATCAGCAAACATCATCGTCCACGAAGACTCCTGTCTAACCTCGTCTGTCAACCTGTCCATTACTATTGCAAACAAGAATGGGCTCAGTGCTGATCCTTGATGTAATCCAACCTCTACCTTAAATGCATCTGTCACTCCCATTGCAGATCTCACCACTGTTACACCGCCATCATACAAATCCTGAACTACTCTCACATACTTCTCTGTAAAACCAGACTTCCTCATACAAAACCACAACTCCTCTCTAGGCACCCTCTCATATGCTTTCTCCAAATCCACAAAGGCACAATGCAGCTCCTTCTGACCTTCTCTGTACTTCTCCATCAATACCCTCAGAGCAAACATTGCATCTGTGGTGCACTTTCTCGGCATAAAACCATACTGCTGTTCACTGATCCTGACCTCTTTTCTTAACCTAGCTTCCACTACTCTTTCCCATAACTTCAAGGTGTGGCTGATCAACTTTATCCCTCTATAGTTACTACAGCTCTGTGCATCACCCTTATTCTTGAAGATCGGTACCAGTACACTTCGTCTCCACTCCTCAGGCATCTTCTCACTTGCCAAGATTGTGTTAAACAATCTGGTCAGAAACTCAACTGCCATCTCCCCTAAACATCTCTATGCTTCCACTGGTATGTCGTCCGGTCCAACAGCCTGTCCATTCTTCATCCTCTTCATCGCTGCCCTTACTTCCATCTTGTTTATTTGCTGCACTTCCTGGTTAACTCTTCTCACATCATCCAGTCTTCTCTTTCTCTCATTTTCTTCATTCATCAGCTCCTCAAAGTATTCCTTCCATATGCCCAACACGCTCTGTTCACCTGTGAGTACGTTTCCATTTCTATCTTTAATCGCGCTGACCTGTAGCACATCTTTCCCAGATCTGTCTCTCTGTCTAGCCAATCGGTAAAGGTCCTTTTCTCCCTCTTTACTGTCCAACCTCTCATACAATTCACCAAACACCTTATCTTTGGCCTTCACCACTGCTTTCTTCGCCCTGCGGTTCATCTCCTTGTACACCTGTCTACTTTCTTCATCTCTCTGACTGTCCCATGTCTTCTTTGCCTCCCTCTTCTTTTGAATACACTCCTGGACTTCTTGGTTCCACCACCAGGTTTCCTTATCCTCTTTCTTCCTTTCAGATGTCACATCAAGTAGATTTCTAGCCGTCTGCCTTATCATTTCTGCAGTAGTTTTCCAGCAATCCGGTAGCTCTTCAACACCTCCCAGTGCCCGTGTTAACTCCTGCCTGAATTCCACCTTGCAGTCCTCCTCCTTCAGCTTCCACCACTTGATCCTCGACTCTGCCCTCACTTTCCTCCTTTTCTTGACCTCCAAGGTCATCCTACAGACCACCATCCTGTGCTGTTTAGCGACACTGTCCCCTGTCACTACTTTGCAGTCTCTGATCTCTTTCAAACTGACCCTCCTGCAAAGAATATAATCCACCTGTGAGCATCTTCCTCCACTCTTATACGTCACCCTGTGCTCCTCCCTCTTCTTAAAATAAGTATTAACTACAGCCATTTCCATCCTTTTTGCAAAATCTACAACCATCTGACCTTCAGTATTCCTCTCCTTGACACCATGCCTACCCATCACCTCCTCATCACCTCTGTTCCCTTTACCAACATGACCATTAAAATCTGCACCAATCATCACTCTCTCTCCCCTGGGTACACTCTCTATCACTTCATCTAACTCACACCAGAATTTTTCCTTCTCTTTCATCTTACAACCAACTTGTGGAGCATAAGCACTAACAACATTCATTATCACACCTTCAACTTCCAGCTTCAAACTCATCACCCTCCCTGACACCCTCTTCACTTCCAAAACACTCTCCACATACTCTTCCTTCAGGAAGTTTTCTCGACATACTCCTCCTTCACCTACTCCATTCCTCCTTCTATCCACACCATGGTAGAACAGTTTAAACCCCCCTCCAATACACCTGGCCTTACTACCATTCCATCTAGTCTCTTGCACACACAAAATGTCAACCTTCCTTCTCTCCATCATATCAGCTAATTCTCTACCTTTATCAGTCATGCTGCCACCATTCAAAGTCCCTACCCTCACTTCCACGCTCCTCTCCTTCTTTCTCTCCTTCTCCCTCTGGACATGCCTTCCTCCTCTTCTTCTTCTTCTTTGGCCAACAGTAGTCCAATTTCCACCAGCACCCTGTAGGCTAACAGCACTGATGGCGGTCGTTGTTAACCCGGGCCTCGACCGATCCAATATGGAATTCTGTATCATTGTCCGCATATCGATTTGGCAAAGTTTTACACCGGATGCCCTTCCTGATGTAACCCTCCCCATTTACCCGGGCTTGGCACAAAGAAATACACTGGCTTGTGCATCCCTAGTGGCTGAGTTTTTGAGGTGATAAATGCATGTATCAATATTTCTGCATCGTGTAGTGTGTTTAACAATGTTTCAAAGGTGAAGGAAAGCTATTTTAGCAATATTTTCAAATGCGTGTATCTAGAGATAGAGCTGAGTCAATTGTGATGCCCAGGCTTTTGAAAGTAGATTTAAGAATAGCTGTATAATTTGGAATATTTTTTGTCTCTAGCAATTTTAGGACCAAGCAAAATAACCTCTGTCAAAGAAAAATATATATCGATCTATATATTTTTTCTTTAATACAAACCTAAGATGGGAAATCTAGCTGTGATAGATTGGGAAATCATTTATTTTAGTTCTGTTTTCAACCACATGCCCCTTTAAAATAATCAGAATACAATTCAGCAAAGCCAATGGTTTGCACAATATCTAGATCCTCTCAAGACTATTTAGCATGTAAGCAAATAAGAATACAATCAGTAAGAAAAGCCAAAATTAGCCATTTTAAAGAGCAATTCTCATTCTATGGTTCGGATCAATATAAATTAAAAATATTAAGTCTCCTCAGTCCTGGACACTTAAAACAGACTACAGATACAGACTATTTCTCACAGATAAGGTATGTATAGCAAGCACTTTATATCAGCATTTTATAAAATCATTTTCTAAAAACCGTCCTTCAGGCTCACTTCCACAAGATCTCCCGCCCCTTTTAACATCTTTGCACTATATGCTGTCTCTGAGCATTAGGTTCTGGATGAGTTAAGATGAACATTAAAAGGCAACTGGGTGTGATGAGAAAATTATCCCTTCATTCTCACCTGGTGCAATACACCTCACCTCAGGACAAAAATATCACCAAAACAAAGATGTGGTTTGCAAGGAAAGGAATTGCCCAATATCAAAGTTTTACCATTTTACTCTGGGCTACAATAGACCAACGACCAGAATGAAAATATCCGAGCTTTTGGTTAGATAACTGTCCCTCCTCCCTCATCACATCAGCAGCCTAGAATCAAAGGTTTAACTCAAAATTCCCTGCCTGTCCAACAAAAAGTGACCACCTGGATTTAACAAAGCAAATAGGTACGAACCACAAATTGGATAATTACTGCATGGACAATAATAATATTTTATTATTTTATGATTATTTTATGGCTAATAATTATTCAGCAGTCCAAGATGATATTCCAAGATGACAATGCCAGGATTCATCAGGCTCAAATTGTGAAAGAGTTGTTCTGTGAACATGAGACATCCTTTCCACATGTGGATTGGCCACCACAGAGTCCAGGCTAATCTGTTTACTCACACATAAAGCTAGACAACTTCATCATGTCAGCTTTCAAGATTCTTTTTATGCACATTTTATGCTGAAACATGCAACTGCCATCAGGATGAAGACAAAGTATATAGATAACAAATTTGCCTTGCTTTTAGTGGGTTTCTGTCTGTCTACAATTGTGAATGTTCCAACCACTTCCCCTTCAAGAGGTTCTTTACCCTCTTTCAAGAGTGCCCTGTAAATAAGAAATGTGTAAAGGTATAAATAAATCAATAAACATATATTTTTTTAAAAGCTCATTGTGATGTAATCAGTGTTCTGGCACTAACATAGCAATTGGCAGGCAGTGTCTGTGTTGTTGCCATGAGTCTAAAATCCATCTGTAGTTTTTTAGTCCAGGTGTGAGTAAAAAATCAAGCTAGTTTTCAACAAATCATCAAACAACATACACACTTTGTCTCAAGCAGTTAACTAGTTAAAAACAACTGCAATTAGCAATTAGTCCTCAAGGTAGAAACAACAAAGTACTGGTCATGCAACTGAAAACAGTTAACAATAATGAAATAATTGTTGAGAAGAAACAAATACAGTAAAAAACCCTCGCATTCTGTTAACAGGTCCAGGTGCTTTGGGTTGAGGGGCCTTGTTTTCTTGAGGGAGCTTGGGGTCCCTCGCGTGGTCAAAACGAGCATCTGCAATCTTGGAAAAGATCAAACCATTTAACTTAAAAGCTTGAAATGAAAACATTTAAAAATTTACTACCAGTAGGCTTTTTGTTTGCTGTTCTTGCACTGGTAGGATCAAAGACTGACTAAACAATGGGATTTATGATCTATGAAACTAACCATTTATGAAACTATGAGACTAAGGAGAACCCATCTTCATCCACTATCTTCACCATAGGGGCAGCGGTGGCCTAGTGGATAGGGAGTTGGCCCTGGATCGTAAGATTGTGGGTTCGCTTCCCTCACCAGTAAGTTGCCCTGAGGTGCCCTGAGCAAGGTACTGTCCCCGTCACTGCTCCCCGGGCGCACAAAAAGCAGCACGTGTTTGTGTATGGGTGAAACAAAGAGGTTTCACAATGACAAGACAAACTTTCCACAGACAAACCATAGCGAGCATCTTGAGCAGCTGCATCACTGCCCAGTACAGGTACTGCTGTGTAGCTGACCACAAACCCCTACAATAAGTAGGGAGATCATTTTCAGCACTCGATGCATCCACAAAGCAAACAGCATTGTGGACAACCCCACACAGCAATCCATCCCACACACTTGTCTTCCACCTTCCCTCCAGAAAAAGGTTCCATAGCACTGCACTGTCAGGATGGGAAGCAGTTTCTACCACCTGGCCAACAGACTCCTTAACCAGAGCTAACACACATATCCACATGCTCCACACATTTTTACATATTTAAATACCTCACACTGCTGATCTTACACATTTATTTATTACTATTATTGTTATTATATTATAGTTATTATTCTCAATATTACATCATTGCACTGTTTTTACTGTGAGATTCACTGTGAGATTTAGACTCACTTTGACTGTTTCTCACACTGCATCATCCACCAGACTCATATTTAACTACCTCTGCTTTGGAATCAGATGAATGTTGGAATCGGATAAATGTTCCTTGTAAATCACTGTCTGCACTATATGTTGTTCTGTCTGGACTTGTTTGGTCCTTAGTCATGATTCTGTTCCAGGTCAATTCCAAAGAAGTCTCATGTGTGGCACCATGGTGCTGTAGAAATCATTTTGCTGTCAACTGTTAATAAGGTTGAAATGATAAAATAGCCTACTTTACTTGACTCTTAAATGTTCTTTCTATAACTAAACCATAAGTCAATTTAATTTGTTTAGTTGGAGAGAAAAATGAAAGTGTCACAGTGGACCATTTGCTCATGGTGTTGTTACAGTAGGGACACAGAATTTATTGAAATTTGTTTTATAGACATGTTGATTTAAGAAAGAGAACAGATCATAATAACCAGGTTTGCTTTTAGGGAAGAAATGTGATAAGGTAACAGGTTTCATGTATATAGCTGACAAAAAATATGACATCATCCCTTATGTTTTTAAATTTTAAAAAAGAATTTCAACTGTAGACATAGATCTCATGCTTCACGGATATCTAATGGAAATACAGAGGAAGATTCATGCGTTTGATCACTTAGATGGACACATTCACAAAATAAGTGTATGTATGTGTAGATCTGTTAATGAGTGTGATCAAGGTGTGAGGACAAATCCATGTTTTTTGGACAGAAAATACATTTTCTTTGATAGTGCTTGACTGACATTATGTGGTCAAGTGGTGGAACTAAAACAATTGGGAATGCTCAATGTGCTTAAGATGACAAAGTTTAGTAATTGGGCGATATCTACCATGGTAGTCTTTTTAAGGAAGTGATCTGGGTGTGAGAAGTGTAATAGAACTGAAAAATTATTTATGTTTTAGGTTTTGTAAAAAAAAAATAATAATAAAAAAAATAATAAAATAAAAATAATTTTAAAAAAATGGTTGGCCTAAAACTTAATCTTCAATAACGGGAATGACAAATATGTGTAAAGATAACTGAAAAGTCTATGGACTAATATGATTAAAATAAATAGTGGCTTAGTGGTGGCTGAGATGTTATATCTACTAGCAAGTTACAAAAAGGGAATGAAGAAGGTTGGATGGTTATATTTTGGTTGAAGAAACCAAGTAGACATGCAGAGGTAGATTGTATGTTTTTGTGCAGTTAGAGGATAAATATGTGTAGTGACTCCATGTGTAGCAAAAGAAATGACAGAGGAGTGCTTTGTTCCTAATGGATATACATAAGAAGAACCAAATGCATAGATTTAGGCTTAATGCTGTTTTATTTTTTAAAAAGTGCACAGGTAGGCATTATGGACTGTTAAAGGATGAAAATGGAAGAGAACTTGACTCACACATATTCACTCAATCGCTTGATCACATACACACGCCCTGCCCACCATTCATGTTTTACTCAGTCTACAAGAGCTCGATTATCCGTCATGAGCGGCTCGGGTTTGATTCACACTCCTGTCGAGGCTCTTCCTGAAATCGCTCTGGAGATCTTTGAAGGTTCACTGCACTGTTTTCTACCTTTTAGTGTCGACAAGAGCCTCAAATGCGCAACTCCCGTTTAAAGCGGCGGCTATACGGCACGCTTGGGAGAGCGTCATATTAAACAAGGCTTTGCTGCGCGGTCATTGGCGGCTTCGACACACGAGAGATCCTCCTGTAGTCGAACACTTCGCCCGGCACTCGCAAACTTGTTTTTTCGCCCATATTTCATTCGTTACACTACACGAGAAAACACAAGAGCTAATATTTCTCTGAAGAACAGCTGCACAGCGCCGCTCGGGTTGAGTCTACAACGTTCTCATGTGTATTTTAAAGCACCGGCTCCTCGCCGGAGAGGGAGGTTCTACAGCAGAGAGTAGCAAGTTCAGTTTCCCGCTCGCAGCAAAGCAGAACGATGGCAGAAGTCGCTCCAGCACCAGCAGCCGCCGCGCCCGCCAAGGCTCCCAGAAAGAAGGCCGCCGCCAAGCCAAAGAAAGCCGGTCCCAGCGTCGGGGAGCTCATCGTCAAGGCCGTTGCGGCTTCCAAGTAGAGGAGCGGCGTTTCCCTCAAGAAAGCGCTCGCCGCCGGTGGCTACGATGTGCAGAAGAACAACTCCCGCGTCAAGATCGCCGTCAAGAGTCTTGTAACCAAGGGCACGCTGGTGCAGACCAAAGGCACTGGCACTTCGAGCTCCTTCAAGCTTAACAAGCAACAATCCGAGCCTAAGAAGAAGCCGGTGAAGAAAGTAGCGCCTAAAGCCAAGAAGGCGGCCACCAAGAAGCCCAAGAAGGTCGCGGCAAAGAAACTTGTCGCAGCTAAGAAGTCCCCCAAGAAGGTGAAGAAACCGGCGGCCACAGCCAAGAAAGCCACCAAGTCTCCCAAGAAGGCAAAGAAGCCCGTCGCTGCCATGAAGGTGACCAAAAGCCCCAAGAAGCCAAAAGCAGTGAAGCCCAAAGCAGCGAAACCCAAGACAGCAAAGGCGAAGAAAGCTGCACCTAAAAAGAAATAAGCGTGCAGTTTATCTTCATGTTCTTTTCCACCAGAAAAAACGGGTCTTTTAAGAGCCATCCACCTTTTCTTATTAAAGAGCTCGGGTCCCATTTCGTTACGCAAACACGAATACATGAGCAGAGACTTATTTATGATGGAGAGAAGGAAGAACTGCTATTTCACGCTTCGTCTTCTGCCTTAATTGAAATAAAAACTGCTTCCTTCTGTTGTGGAAAAATTTACCCAAGGAACAAGTCAGAGGCACTTTTAGTCTAACAGAGAGTTTAATAATCACTGCAGTGAGGATTCCCCTCACACTCTACCAAGAATACAAGAGGAAGCCCCGAATACATAAAAACAGAGGTTATTATACACATTTTGGGCCGCAGGCCCACCTCCCCTCGACCTTCAAGGAAAGGAAAAGTGAATGTACTAGCTTGCCTTGAAATGGATCATGGTTAAACTGCCCTGGAAATACAATTGCAGGGTAACAACAACCTCACCAATTTGACTCTGGTGATTATGTACAGGCTCTCAGGCCACACGCCCACATTACTACATCATTTGCCCACAGTGTTGTAAAAGGGCATTTAAACTGATGTTCCTGTCTCGAACTATCATAAACCAAACAGCTGGACTGGGTTAGATCATCTACCCCCGTATTGTCTTTAAACCAATTGACATTACACTTTTACAGTCTGACCAACCTAATTCTGTTCCCCCATTCGCTCAGGCAGATAAGAGTCACGTTTCAGCCAGGCCCTGCACGGTAGAGGGCTACAGTTAAACCCAACAACATTATTTTTCCAAAGAGCACACACGAGTCAGATTAACAGCAGGTGGAAGCTGATCTGTGTTCCTGACTATCTCTAACACAGTAATCATACTCAAAGTTGTCCAATGTACCGTACAAGTGCTGCACTCTGCACTGGGACCAGTATCATTTACAGTATCATTCCATTTTACCTTTGCATTATCACAGTGATTTGGTCCTTCCCTTGTTTGCCACTGGTGCACTTCCTGCCACCATCTTTAGTAAGATGATAACAGTTACCATCAAAATATTTCAAACAGGTCAGGATTCTGTGAGCCTTTGTCTTTCTTCACTGGTCTGTGCTCGGAGGGCAGGATATACCCGTTACGCCCTTGTCCCACTTCACCGAGACTCCATCACACCCTTTACCCTCACCCTGTCACCTGTTTCCACCCTCACGCGCTTACATTGTAATACATAGATCAACGTAGCTCTCTCTGCTTCACAGCGGTAGGTGTTGTCAGCAACACTTGAAACGTTCCCTTCCAACGCCTGGACTTCCAGTGCTTCCATCTGAACTCCTTTACCAGAATCGGGTCACCAGGTCTCAGGTCATGTAGAGGACCCTCTGCTCTCTTGTCAACAATTCTTTAACCTACTAGTGGACAGAGTGGAGAATAGCAAACAAAGAACAAAAATATTGCACCATTTCATCATCACAGTGTTGTTAAACTTGCTCCTGCTGCTTTACCTCCGGGCGGTCCCATGCCAAGGTTCATAGGTTTACCAAACAAAATTTCGAATAGGCTCAAATTCATTCTGGCTCGCCTGAGTTACTCTCTAGGCAAATTGAGCATGACTGGCAATATTATTATTTATTTTTTTTTCCTTCCCACAGCTGAGAATCCTTCAGTAAACCACTAAATTTCATATCCATCATCCCCCCTGACTGACGCACAGTAAAGACTATGCGTCAGTTTACCAAAACAAGGAAAGAAATGACTCGGCAGGCATGGGAGGCCATTAGGCCCTCACCAGGTACCTTCGCCATAGCTGCTGCATGTGCAGACAGTAATCTGTTTATGCCATCCATTCTGTTATGGCATCCAAGAATGCTGAGATCAAATTGGAATTGAGAATTTGGGAACTGTTAGATTTCAGAAATTTCCTGTGTCTTCACATAGCACCAAAATCATGTACCACTCCAAATGCAGATCTGCAATCACTGTAGAGTAACAGTAACTATCTTTAGCCAATTTACATGCTTCAGTCAAAGCTACAAATTCTGCTACTTGAGCAGACAGAACGAGGAAGGGTGCTGCTGTGGAGAGAGCCGCTTTCGGAGCAAACTGCAAGGCCCACACAGTTTAGTCCTTTGTTATCTCTCGAGGCAGAACCATCTGCAAAAACACAAGATTAGAGTTAGAGATGGGAACTTCCTGTAAATCTGTTCCACTGCTGCCACACAGTCATGAGGTTCATTGTCTTCTGGTAATGGAAGAAAAGTGGCAGGGTTAAGGTTAGTGTAGTGTTTAATGGTGACACTTGGCCTACATTATATTTCAAACATCTTGCAGCTGACAGGTGGGCTGCACTGTGGTCCTGTAAGAGAAGAGAAACTGCATGTGGTACAAAAAGAGTTAAATCAGCATAGCCAACTAGATCTCTGGAGGTCTCTATGGTCTTCTCTGCTGCAGCTATGTTTTTCAAACAAACAGGCAGACTTGCTGCTGTCGTGGAAAACTGAAGTGTAATCCCAAGTCAAAAATCAAATAAGGTCAAAAAATCAAGCGAAGTCAGAGAGATGCAGCACAACAAATTTACTGAAGAGTATCAGCAGGCGTAGTCCAGTGGGAGTAGCTCCAAAAAAGCTCATCCCAACTTCGGACTTTAAATACATTTCAATCACGTTCAAATTTACATAAATCCATCCCATTATTTGTTTTCCACCAATAATATTCAATGCTGTCATGATTAAAACCTCAGTTCCTCCCTTTGCCACCTCACCAACATTAGACAAAGGTCCTTTTACTGATGGCTCCCTGTCTTATCCACCACCAACATTTCAAGATTTCTTCCCATCCAGGTTCCCAATTGTGAGTGCAGCAGCTTGATTAGAAATGTAACTGTTCGCGCCTGGCCGTCTATGAGCACTATTGTTCAGTTTAGAAACATATCTGTTTGCTGCTGGATGATTTCTGGGAACTCATGAGACTGCATAAGACACCAGACAACGTGTAACCCTTTTCAGGAGCCACTATTGATCAATTATAAATGTAACTCTTTTACTACTTGCTCATTGGAATTCGATGGTGTGGAACACTGTAAGACAGGGGCAAAAGTAAAGGGTCAAAAGTAAAGGGATTTTTAATATACTGCCACTGGATCCAGCTCTAAAGAGAAATAGGCCACCGGCCTAAGCTTATCTCCATGTTTTTGTAACAAATCTGAAGTCACATGTCCCTCCTTCTCAGAGACTGTTTGCACAAATGGTTCGGTGGATATGGGATTCCCAGTGTTGGAGGATACAATAGGGCTTGTTTCAAATTGTTAAAGGCCTCAAGTTTTGTCATTTCACGTGAGTTGACAGTTATTAGACAATTTCTGAGAGGTCATCGCCCGCAGCGGTGCCTCCATCTCTGAATAGTTAGGAATGAAACCTCTGCAATAGTAACACATTCCCAGAAAAGATGCTAATTGCTTCTTAGTCAAATGTCCGGTTATATCATGAATGGCCTCAGCATGCTTATTTGAGAGTGATTTACTCTGTGGTGAGATAATATGGCCCAAAAATGTCACTTGCTGTTTAACAAACTGAACCTTAGACAGACTGACCTTGTGGCCATTCTCAGCCAAATGTCTTTTCTACACTGTGCTTGGCTGGGTGCTGCAATCAGAAAATCATCAACATACTTCAAAACTGCGGTCCCCAGGGACAAAGCTAAGGAAGCTAATGAATCGCATAGTGCACCTTTGTGAAATTAAAAGCAACCCAAAATTGACAGTCAGGGTGTACATGCACACTGAAAAATACTTTGGCCAATTCAGTCACAGAGAACCACGTGGCATCGGGCGGAATTTGCGATAGGTTAGTGTATGGATTTGGAACTATGGGTGCAAAGGCCTGTACCGCAGCACTGACTGCTTGCAAATAAATAAACACATACACATACATACACACATGCATATACATTTGGTGGTTTGACCCCTATCCCTGATTTTGGACAGGAAATAACAGCGTACGGACTGGAGAATTTGGACACAGAACAATCATCCCTGCCTTCCTCAAGGCTTCAAATACTGGTCTAATACCATCACTTCCTGTTTAAGTGGGTATTATCATTGACAAGGCCTGTATGCGGATTTTTAATTATTTATCATTATTATTATTATTAACAACTGGAGGACTATTCTTTATCAACCCAACATCATTTTTATCTTTCAACCACAAGTGATCTGGAAGTTTTGACAGAGCTGGGTCTTCATCCAAACTGGTCATTTTGTATGGTGGCTCAAAAAAAAATTGAGTAATGCGCTCACAAGAGGCTGTGCTCTCACAAGGGCTGCAAAAGCCTGAACTTTGTCGCTGTATAAAACCACAGACAGGAACCCGATCTTTTGCCTGTGTGCAAACCAGAATGAATGAACCCACGTCCTGCCAACAACAGGAAAAACTCTATTTGCTGTTCTGTAAACAGCACTGAAACACCAACAGTGTGTCCATTCCAAAACAGTTTATCTAATTGAATGCTGTTGTGGGTGCTCTCACTCTCTCACTGTCCCATTAAAACCAGTCAGAATCAGCAGCAACACAAACAATGCAAATTATCTGAACACATAAAATCCCTGCCCCCCGGTCTCAGCCTGTTCCAGCAGCAGAGATAAGAGCGCAGGCAATGTCTGTATCTGTGAGCCTCCACTCCTGATACAACAAGGAGCTGCTCATAAACAACTGGAAACAACTCCCCTCTTAAGTATCAATAATGTTCCATTTTCACAGCAATTCAGCTATAAACCCAAAATACACATAAATCACGGCCTAATAAATTTAGGATAATGAAAATGATGAAAGTAGAATTTGATCAACTGATGTTCAAAAGCATGCTGGCCTAGTTCACATTTGAAAGGTACAGAGAACGGCTCAAACACAGACATTCCCCCCGTTCCTGTGGATGGAACAGTACGCCCACAAAAGGCAAGAGAAGGAGATCTCTTACAGAATATATGTCACAATCAACTAAAAATGTAAATTTTTTCCCCTCAATTGTCAGTGTTAACTTTGGCATTTTCTTAAACCTTCAACTTGATACAGTGTGTAAGCTGTTGTGTGTGTACACTTTGTATTTTCGGGTGTCAGTGTGTGTACTGGTGTATGTAAATGTGAATTAGAATCATACGACCTGATCGCCACTCCCTCTGAGACATCCCCTTCCCCCGCCTCCTCCTGTCAATCACTTCCTGTCTGGTGCCAGGTTCCTGGTCCACGATGAACTTGATCATGTACTCGGATCAAACTGTTCAAACATTCTTTTGCCCAATGATCCATGCCACCACAGATGAAACATCCAATGTATCACCTCTGCGTCCACCTCTGCCATGTCCTCTGTCTGATCCACACCAGACTGTTTCTGCCACCACCTCCCCTCTCAGCTCTCAGGTTCAGCCTGGTCAGAGAGGCATCATGCAGCTGCTGCTGTTGCTTTTTGGTTCTGTCCTTGAGTTTCTTGCTCAGCAGTTCCTCAGCATGCTCCGTGTGTTTGATAATGGTGGCAACACGTGATGTTTTCTCTCCGATGCGTTCCATGTTGGTTCTTGTTGTTGAAAGTGCTGGTCTTTTAGTCTGGGAGGATTTCTGCTTCCTGCTTTGATGGCACCTGGGATCTTGTCCACGGTCATCCCACAAGACAATTGCAGCTGGAGCTCCCTCCATGGATTGTGTTGTTGACAGGTAGGAGAGGGATCCAGGTCCGTCTCAGTCAGGAACAGGAACTGACCTACTGGCCGATCAGGATACAGACATTGGTGCTCGGAAGAAACAAAATAAAGGATTAGTTTGGTTAGTTGATAACCTGTTATCAATGTAAAGTGCCTTGGGGCAACTTTGTTGTAAAAGGCGCTATACAAGAATAAATTGAATTGAATTGAATTAGTTGGACCGGCAGAGGTTTTGTGAAACTTTCTAGTTGTTGCGTCCGATGATCTAGGTGTGGTCGCACTAGCACCACTTTTGTGTGTGTGTGTGTGTGTGTGTGTGTGTGTGTGTGTGTGTGTGTGTGTGTGTGTGTGTGTGTGTGTGCTGGTCTATTAGAGTCTGACTAACTCTATTTTCCTGCCATTCAGTTTTTAGTTTTTTTTTTCCTATACAATCTTTTAGAGCCTTGGAACTGAAAGACCCCTCTGCTAGAAACCCATATTTTACTACCCATCTGCTCAATATCATTAAATCAGTTGCTTCCTCCCCACATCTCTGTCTCATAACAAGCATTCTTTCGCAATTCTCATTTACACTTTTTCCCAGATCTTTTGATTGTGAGGTCCCCATAGTCAAACGCAGTCCCGTTCCTGTCCCAGACAGGTGTAGCGCTACAACATCTACTGTCAATCGTCACCGACAGGGAAGGTAAACTTTTATCACTCTCAACCTTACCTTGAAAGAGTTGGACCGATCCCCAATTTCACTTCACTCCCCCGTTTTAGGTTTAGGTCCCCGCCTAAGGGTTCCCCCTTAGGTCACCTAAGGTCCCACCTTAGGTCCACTGCGTACTGCCCCTATGGTACCCCACAGCCAGAGAATTTCTAAGTCTCAATTACCCCAAATTCTTAGATTAAGATGCTTGTTAAATCAACCAGAGATAAGGCCAAAAGGCAACCACAGAAAATCAAGGGAAAGAGAAGGTGCTCACTGACTGTTCCGCTATTCTATTTCGTGGAGTCCATCGGCGGAGGTCCCAGTGACTCCATGCCAAGCCCCTCTTCTCTGCAATTGGAGGTTAGGGGTCGGGTAAAATTTGAATCCCGAGATGATCAGTCCTTGGCCATGGATGTCTGTCCTGGGCCGACCACTCGCGGACTCCTGGCTGGCTCGCCAACTGTTGTGGAAAAATTTACCCAAGGAACAAGTCAGAGGCACTTTTAGTCTAACAGAGAGTTTAATAATCACTGCAGTGAGGATTCCCCTCGCACTCTACCGAGAATACAAGAGGAAGCACCGAATACATAAAAAAAGAGGTTATTATACACATTTTGGGCCGCAGGCCCACCTCCCCTCGACCTTCAAGTCCCAGTAAGCCTGAAAGTTGCTTTGTCTAAGTCCCTTCTTAACTCTTTTCCTTTATCTGTTTACGTCTTTTGCACTAGCAAGAGACCTGTCCGGGACATTCTGTCCAATTTATCTTTCTGCCTTATGTCGAAAACAACAACATGTTACAAAACATGATATACTAAATAAAGGTTAGAACAAATTTTGCCTCCACACCTTCGTCTATGTCTCTCAGTATCACTCAGACAGCTGGGAGTTTGTGTTTGGGGGGTGATTTGTCGAAGAGGGAGGTGAATAGAGAAGCACAAAGGGAGGCCGAAGCTGGATTGACGGCGGTGATATTCAATTCAATTCAATTTATTCTTGTATAGCGCCTTTTACAA
The DNA here is from genome assembly GCA_017165825.1 of Hepsetus odoe. NCBI lineage: Eukaryota > Metazoa > Chordata > Actinopteri > Characiformes > Hepsetidae > Hepsetus > Hepsetus odoe. The sequence goes on from CM029381.1 coordinate 4,213,569, forward strand.
CAAAGTTGCCCCAAGGCACTTTACATTGATGGTCGATGATGGAACAGGTTACAGTAATAGATGTTAAAACCGGACGACTACGGAGGAGAGGAACCAAAGACTCCACTATGTGGAGAAAAAAAAAAAAACCCTGAGGGTCCAAGGTCAACCGGCTACCCAACCCCCTTGGGTATACTAACAGTACAAAGTTAGTTTGGTTTTAAACTCCAGGATCAGTGAGGAGTCCCAAGTTTCTTCCAGGTACCGATGAGCTGCCAGGGTCCCTTGGCGCATCAGATGCATCACACAGACCAGATGGTAGCTCAGCATTGGACTCAGGTGACGACCACAGCGGGCCCCCCCGGACATGTAGGGAGAGAAATGGAATGAGTGGGTCAGTAATGAGCAGGATCCAGTAGTGACAGACACAGAAATGAAACAACAGTGCGATGGCATGTACAGCAGCACCAGCGACATTAGTAGTGGTGCACTATGGTGATTGGTGCGGGTAAGCTAAACTAAAGAAGTAAGTCTTTAGCTGTGATTTAAAGACTGAGACTGAATTGGCATCCCGTACAGAAAAAGGCAAGCTGTTCCACAATCTAGGGGCCCTGTAACTGAAAGCTCGTGCTCCTATACATTTATTTATGCGAGGGACAATTAGGAGATCTTTATTCTGGGATCTAAGTGGGTGGTTAGGTGTATAGGTATTAAGCAGTTCGGTTAGGTATATTGGGGCAAGACCTTTAAGTGCTTTGTAGGTTAAGAGGAGGACCTTGAAGTCAGCCCTGTACCTAACAGGAAGCCAGTGAAGCGAGGAGAGTATGGGAGTTATGTGGTCGTACTTCCTGCTCCTGCTAACAATCCTAGCGGCTGTGTTCTGAATGCACTGTAGGGTGCTTAATGTGCCCTGAGATCTTCCAGAAAGTAGGGCATTACAGTAATCTAATCTACTGTATACAAATGCATGTACTACTTTTGCTGTGTCTTCCATTGACAGAAAACGCCGTAGTTTGGCAATGTTCCGAAGGTGCAGGAAGCATGTCTTCGCAACTGCATTAACATGGGGATTAAATGAAAGATTTGATTGGGTGTTTGGTGGCTGTGAACATCAGCCAATAGAAACGTAGCTGACTTTGCTATATGAGGAGCGCTCGGCCAGCACGTTTTCTTATTTTAGATTTTGTTATTCGAGTTGATCTACACAATGAGTGGAAGAGGTAAAACCGGCGGCAAGGCTAGAGCCAAGGCCAAGAGTCGCTCATCCCGCGCTGGACTCCAGTTTCCTGTGGGTCGTGTGCACAGACTACTGCGGAAAGGAAACTATGCCGAGCGTTTCGGCACCGGCGCTCCAGTCTACTTGGCCGCCGTGCTGGAGTATCTGACCGCTGAGAGCCTCGAGTTGGCCGGTAACGCCGCCCGCGACAACAAGAAGACCCATATCATCCCACGTCACCTGCAACTGGCTGTTCGCAACGACGAGGAGCTCAACAAGCTGCTCGGTGGAGTGACAATCGCTCAGGGTGGCGTGTTGCCCAACATTCATGCTGTACTGCTGCCCAAGAAGACCGAGAAGGCGGTCAAAAGCAAATAAGCTGTGAACTATCGATTCAAACATACAAAAGGCTTTTTTAAGAGCCACCAATCTTTACAGGAAAAGTGCAGTTTCGTTTTAAATAATGACAAACCATTTACACCACCGTGATAGTAAACCAAGCAATCTGCATTATACAAACCATTTTATACATTTATTCAACACTACAGAATACTAAGACTTTACACACAATAAATGAATGTTTGTGCTCGACCCGTCCATTACTATTTATTGTATGGCTGTCAGTTTTAAAAAGGAGCGTATTAAGTTGGTTGTGAAACAGTTAAAGAACAAACGCTGTTGTCGTATATTTTTGTGTGGAATGTGTTTTTTTGGGGTGGGGGAAATCCTTCATTATTGAAGGATTAACTTCATTATTAAATGGTTTACACGGCGAATGTAGTTAATATGTAGCGCCTTAATGAATCGTAAAATTAATTCATATGGTAAGCAAGACAAAAGTGAACAAAAAGGTTTGAAAAGTTGGAGCGGAGGAAGTCGCCCAATAGTGGTGATGGGATGAAGTCAGCGGTCCAATGGGAGGAGATTGCAGCTAAGACGCCCAATGAGCGACGAGCGGCTGGAACGCTTATAAGGGGCTCGTGAAGCAAACACTCGTTTTCGTTTGTGGAGAAGATTAAGCTTCAGTATCATGGTAAGAACTAAGCAGACCGCCCGTAAGTCCACCGATGGAAAGGCTCCTAGGAAGCAGTTGGCCACCAAGGCTGCTCGCAAGAGCGCTCCGGCCACTTTGCTTTGGTGGGTCTTTTAGAAGATACCAACCTGTGCGCCATTCACGCCAAGAGAGTCACCATTATGCCCAAAGATATCCAGCTGGCCCGCCCCGAAGAAGGGCTCCAAGAAGGCTGTGACCAAGACGGCCGGTAAGGGAGGCAAGAAGTGCAGAAAGTCCAGAAAGGAAAGCTACGCGATCTACGTGTACAAGGTGTTGAAGCAGGTGCACTCCGACACCGGCATCTCCTCCAAGGCGATGGGCATCATGAACTCGTTCGTCAACGACATCTCCGAGCGCATCGCCGGCGAAGCTTCCCGTTTGGCTCATTACAACAAGCGCTCCACCATCACCTCCAGGGAGATCCAGACGGCCGTGCACCTGCTGCTTCCCGGTGAGTTGGCCAAACACGCCGTGTCCGAGGGCACCAAAGCCGTCACCAAGTACACCAGCTCCAAGTAAAACAAGGAGCGAATACGTCATCCAAACCAACAGCTCTTTAAAGAGCCACCCACAGTTCCCAATAAAGAGCTTTTTCTCTTCAGGCTGTTGGCCACTCCAATGTCTGCAAATCCACTCTACTGTTTTTGTGGTACTGTTCATCATTAGTGGGCTGTCTTTATGAATGTGCCATCAGGACCTGGAATAATGTATGGTGTTATGTAAAGGAGTGGGAGGTGTCCTAAAGGAAACCGCTTCTGTGTAGGAAAAAATGCTTCTATGTAATTTGAGTCTTTTCCGATGATGGGTTGAGGTTGTCCTGATGAGTGGTGGTGGTTAAGATTAAAACTTGTAGAGAGAAAAGGTATTTTAGACTTTTTACCCAACGGGATGAATGGAGTACCCAGATTAAATGGGGGGGGGGGGGGCGTCATGTATGCTTATCTTCAATTCAAACTGGTTATGCATGACTTCATGGCTGGATCAGGTTTGTTGAGCAGAGATGTAGAGCAGCATTATGAACTGGATCCAGATCCATCACTACACCATGGGAAAGACACATGGCTGAGCTCATCAGCTGATTAATGAAAAGAGTCATGAAGTAAGACACTGGTTCATGACAGTCAACCAAGACACAAGTTGGGTGTAAAACTAGATTGTAACGTATCGTAATATGTAACAGCAAAGCCTGGGGAAAGTGTTTAGAAAGCAAAAGTAGACTGATTGCATCAGTGAATTTACATTTTGTAGAAGGATTTTAAACTCCAATTAAAGGTCAGCTTTCAGGCTTATGATTAAATGTGACAAAGAAGAACAGTGAAGTTTTATAAGTAGAAAAGTAATAATGAAAACCTTTTTAAAGCATTGACCTAAGGCTCAAGAGGTCCGAGGTTCGAATCCCACCTCTAGCACTACCACCACTGGGTCCCTGAGCAAGACCCTTAACCCTGAATTGCTGCCAGGGGGACTGTCCCTGTAATTAGGACATGGAAGTCCCTCTGGATAAGAGCATCTTTTAAATGCTGTAAATGTAAATATAGGCATTATGCTTACTGATGTAGAAATTAAAGTGCTGACTTCGGCCTTAAAGAGTCATGAGTTCGTTATGAGCTTAAAGGCTTCAGGAGTTACACGGAAATACAGTACTGTGCAAAAGTTTTAGGAAGGTGTGGAAAAAATGCTGTAAACAAAGAATGCTTTTAGAAATATAAATAATGATCAAATCAATATTTGGTGTTACTACCTTTTGCCTTCAAACCAGCATCAATTCTTATGGCCCCCACAGAGCCCTGATTTCAACATCATCGAGTGTGTCTGGGATTACATGAAGAGACAGAAGGATGTGAGGAAGCCTACATCCACAGAAGATCTGTGGTTGGTTCTCCAAGATGTTTGGAACAACTTACCAGCCGAGTTCCTTCAAAAACTGTGTGCAAGTGTACCTAGAAGAGTTGATGCTGCTTTGAAGGCAAAGGGTGGTCACACCAAATATTGATTCGATTTAGATTTCTTTTGTTCATTCACTGCATTTTGTTGATTGATGAAAATAAATTATTAACACTTCCATTTTTGAAAGCATTCTTTGTTTACAGCATTTTTTCCACACTTGCCTAAAACTTTTGCATAGTACTGTACAGGACTGGCCCTCAGTTCATGAAGTAATTGTGGGAAAGATGAAAAATGTGAGCAAAGGTCAGTATCAGCGCATGTATACAGTGAGAGAGTGTGTTAATTGAAATTGTCCCTCTGTCTTTTCTGTCTGTCCTTTTTTTCTGAAAATCGGATCCAGTCAAACCTCCAGTGCAATAACTCTGCATGGAGATATAATGTTTTAAACATAATCCTGTACTTTTGTCTAAGGGATTGCTTTAGATTAGTTCTATTGTAATGTCCTCATATTGGGAGAGGGAGCGGTGCATTGTGGGAAAGAGACCCGGACTGAACAAGCAGCAAACTTCGTGGTCTCGGACACAACGCTTTCTTGATAAAAAAACTTCCACATTTAACGTAAGTGTTACCATGACGTCCTCTTTTGTGCTGTGTTTGTCGTGCGGCATGTACAGCGTAGACTGTCTGTCCAACTATGTAGACTCTTATACCTGTAGGAAATGTGTAACTGTAACGCAGTTGGAGGACAGGATTCGTGTTCTGGAGGGGCACATTAGTACTTTATCGCAGTGTAGTCAGACCGAGGGACGTGTAGTTCCGGCTCAGTCGGAGCCCCTGGCCAAGTTAGACTCGGCTGTAGACCCTACGGGCCCAGCCGTAGTCGGTTCGGAGCCAGCACCAGCGGCATGTTCAAGGGAACGCTGGGTGACCGCCAAACGGGGGTCCAGGAGCTCAAAGAATGGACCTCCTGCACACCAGTCATCAATTCGGCTGACGAACAGGTACTCTGCTCTCGGCAGCGCGCCTGCTGAAGCGGAGAAGGTGCTCATAATTGGCGACTCGATCGTTAGGAATGTTAGCGTTCCTAGCCGTCCTAAACCAGCGGTTTCTGTGAAATGCCTCCCCGGGGCCAGAGTCTCTGACATCGAGGCACGATTGGACTCTTATTCCAGCAATGAAGTTCCGACCTTGGTTGTTCACGCTGGAACTAACGATATAAAGTCCCAACAATCCGAGGTATTAAAGAGGAACTTCATCTCTATGTGTTCAAAAGCTGAAACTAAATGTCAGAACTTAATTGTGTCTGGTCCCTTGCCAATTCTCTTTAGAGGAGATGTAACCTACAGTAGGCTGCTCTCTTTCAACCGCTGGCTAGAGACTTGGTGTGCATCTAAAAGCATAGCCTTCATAAATAATTGGGACCTCTTTTGGGAACGGCCTGGCCTTTATAAAAGGGACGGTCTTCATCCTAACTGGAGAGGATCATATATGCTTTCCCAAAATATGGCAGCAAAATTGCCACAGTGACTCTTTAGAGCACCACCCAGGTCGCAGTCCTGTGATCTTAAATCACACGCTGGCTATTATCCCACTACCAGTACACTCCTGGCAGAAACCCAGGTTCCTTATAACACGGCATCCCCTATGCCACACATTAGCTTAGAACCAGGCTCCTCTCATCATTACCAGAGAATATCTATTCTTAGTACGATAAGGAAGCAGCATAGATGCCAATCTAGGGGCTCCTCCACCGTACCTCAGTGAACGGACTAGTACAACACGACACCTAAACAGGGCTAAATGTGTTCAGTTTATGGAGGCCGTAACAGAGATAGATTTCACCTGTAACAAAACTGTTAATGACATCACCGACATGTACAATACAGTAGTTTGGCAGATCCTTGATCAGGTCGCCCCAATTAAGACAAAGAAGGTTAGAACTATCAGGCACTCTCCCTGGTTCAATGATCACAGACGGGCTGCTAAGCGGGAGTGCCGTAAGCTAGAACGCAGATGGAAGACAACAGGTCTCCAAGCCTCTCAGGCTCTATGGTCTGCTAAACTAAAACAATATAAGAAAGCTCTATATAGTGCTCGCACTGAGTACTATTCAAAGCTTATTGAAAACAACAAGCATAACCCCCGCTATTTATTTCAGACACTCGCTCAGCTAACAGACAAAACTGATAAAAGGCCAGCATGTAGTATTACTAACGATAGGTTTCTTAAGTTTTTTTAATGATAAAATTAACAACATTAGGCTCCAAATGTGCCCTATTAGCCCTCAAATTAATCCATTAGCTGAACAGTGCTCACAATATTTTAGTGATTTTAATCTCATCGATAACTCTGAGCTAATTTCTGTTATAGCCAAAGCAAACTCCACGACCTGTCGGTTAGATCCCATTCCAACCAAGCTCCTGAAGGAATCCTTAGGAATACTATCAACACCTATACTTGATATCATGAATGCATCCTTGACCTCAGGTGTAGTCCCCAATCAGTTTAAAACAGCAGTGGTTAGACCACAGCTTAAAAAACCTAACTTGGACCCTCACTCACCAAGTAATTATAGACCTATCTCTAATGTCCCGTTTCTCTCTAAGATTCTAGAAAAACTAGTTGCGAGACAACTGCAGTCATATCTAGACACGCATAACCTCTTAGATAAATTCCAATCAGGTTTCCAGCTTGGCCATAGCACAGAAACTGCTCTAACTAGAGTGGTGAATGATATAATGGTCTCGAGTGATGCAGGAAACATTACTGTTCTTGTTCTGTTAGATCTTAGTGCTGCATTCGACACGGTAGATCACTCCATTTTAGTAAATAGGCTTCACTCCACTGTCGGCATTACCGGAACAGCCCTTAAATGGTTCAACTCCTATCTCACAAACCGTTACTACTTCATCCAAATGGATGATTATGGCACCCCCTCACCTATGTCACTAGTTAACTATGGAGTCCCACAAGGGTCGGTGTTGGGCCCAGTGCTCTTCTCCCTCTACATGCTCCCACTAAGCACTATTATACGGAAGCATAATGTTAGTTACCACTCTTACGCTGATGACACTCAGCTATACTTATCTTTTAAATCATGTGATAAAGCATCAACCGGCACTTTAATTAGCTGTCTCAGTGATATTAGGGATTGGATGAATAACAACTTCCTCTCACTAAACCCCGAAAAAACTGAGCTGCTCTTGTTTTGTAGTAGTGATGTAGACAGGGCCAACTTCATTTCGCATATCCGGGATGCAGGGTTGAAGTTTTCAGTTAGTACTCTGGCACGTAATCTTCTTGTTATTTTCGATTCAAATCTTTCATTTAATCCCCATGTTAATGCAGTTGCGAAGACATGCTTCCTGCACCTTCGGAACATTGCCAAACTACGGCGCTTTCTGTCAATGGAAGACACGGCGAAAGTAGTACATGCATTTGTATACAGTAGATTAGATTACTGTAATGCCCTACTTTCTGGAAGCCCTCAGGGCACATTAAGCACCCTACAGCGCATTCAGAACACAGCCGCTAGGATTGTTAGCAGGAGCAGGAAGTACGACCATATAACTCCCATACTCTCCTCGCTTCACTGGCTTCCTGTTAGGTACAGGGCTGACTTCAATGTCCTCCTCTTAACCTACAAAGCACTTAAAGGTCTTGCCCCAATATACCTAACCGAACTGCTTAATACCTATACACCTAACCACCCACTTAGATCCCAGAATAAAGATCTCCTAATTGTCCCTCGCATAAATAAATGTATAGGAGCACGAGCCTTCAGTTACAGGGCCCCTAGATTGTGGAACAGCTTGCCTGCTTCTGTACGGGATGCCGATTCAGTCTCGGTCTTTAAATCACGGCTGAAGACTTACTTCTTTAGTTTAGCTTACCCGCACCAATCACCATAGTGCACCACTAGTAATGTCGCTGGTGCTGCTGTACATGCCATCGCACTGTTTCATTTCTGTGTCTGTCACTACTGGATCCTGCTCATTACTGACCCCCTCATTCCATTTCTCTCCCCACATGTCCGGGGGGGCCCGTTGTGGTCATCACCTGAGTCCAATGCCGAGCTAGCATCTGGTCTGTGTGATGCATCTGATGCGCCAAGGGACCCTGGCCGCTCATTGGTACCTGGAAGCAACTTGGGACTCCTCACTGATCCTGGAGTTTAAAACCAAACTAACTCTGTACTGTTAGTATACCCAAGGGGGTTGGGTAGCCGGTTGACCTTGGACCCTCAGAGGTTTTTTTTTTCTCCACATAGTGGAGTTTTTGGTTCCTCTCCTCCGTAGTCGTCCGGCTTAAACATCTTAAACATCTATTACTGTAACCTGTTATCAATGTAAAGTGCCTTGGGGCAACTTTGTTGTAAAAGGCGCTATACAAGAATAAATTGAATTGAATTGAATTGAATATTGAACCTCTTGCTGTAAAAAGACAATGATGGAAGAAATCGCTTAAAAACAACACGTTTTTTAATGTTAGACGCAATGATCTTTCCCAGATGTTCAGTTCCGCGCATTGACCACAAGATGGCATCCAAGACCCATCAAAGAACATTTTTTTTTTTTGCAGCACAATACCATGTCGTTACTGTTTACCTGTATTAGTAGTAAGATCAGTAATGATTAGGTCCCAATGGCTTATTGCTTTTTTTCAGATATTTTTAATTTTTCATTTCTGTCAAATATAGCTTTAAAACTATCCTGATTGTTATCACACACAGACAGCGATATTTTAGACTGGAAAAAAACAGACACCGCGCGCCAGTTACTATGGCAATTCGAGAACACGGATGATGTCACAATGATCGATACAACTCGGGGAGACAGTGCTTTTAAGACCTTTAACTGGGTGAGATGTGATCAAGTCTTCAGGACACCCAAAAGCTCTTTGAAAGGCCACTTTAAGCACTTCTGTTTTCTTTAACAAAACATTGGACATTAAACATTAAGAAAAAAATAGAAAATAAATTAAACTGCAGACCTCGATCTCATGCTTGAAGTGTAATTATGGAAAATCAATCAAAGAAAAACCCAAGAAAACATGAGGCATATGCTGCATTTCTATTTGAGTTAAAACAAACAAAATAATAATGGAAGTGTAGAACTAGTAAGGGTATTTATGTGAATGTGTGTGGCTCTCTTCAATAATTTCCTACAGTTTATACATGAACAAGAAATCTGCAGAACTAAATTTTGTGAATTGAAAATGACTGCCATCGGGAAACAAAGCACAGCACATAGTGAACAACAAAATGCATTTTTTGCATTTAACACACACAATACAGCAATGAGCAGCCATATCCAGCACCCGGGGAGCAGTGACGGTGATGGCACCTTTAAGTAAAAAAAAAAATTAATTAAAAAAAAAAAAATGTTTTAAATTTAAAAAAAAAAAAAAAAAGAAGCTCCCAACTGAAAGATTGTGGGTTTGAGTCCCAAATCAGGACACATGTGGTTCCTTTGTGCAGAGTACAATCCCCAACACTGCTCCCTGGGTGCTGGATGTGTGGCTGCCCACTGTGACACTGCAAGAGTTGGTTGCAGAGGAAACATTTTGATGCGGTGCACTGGGTGCTGTCTTGCGCTATTACTTTCAATATATACATTATATACTCCCATACTCTCCTCGCTTCATTGGCTTCCTGTTAGGTACAGGGCTGACTTCAAGGTCCTCCTCTTAACCTACAAGGCACTTAAAGGTCTTGCCCCAGTATACCTAACCAAACTGCTTAATGCCTATACACCTAACCGCCCACTTAGATCTCAGAATAAAGACCTTCTAATTGTCCCTCACATAAATTAATGTATAGGTGCATGAGCTTTTAGTTACAGGGCCCCTAGATTATGGAATAGCTTGCCTGCTTACGTACGGGATGCCGAATCAGTCTCAGTCTTTAAATCACAGCTGAAGACTTACTTTTTTAGTTTAGCTTACCCGCACCAATCACCATAGTGCACCATTACTAATGTCGCTGGTGCTGCTGTACATGCCATTGCACTGTATTGCTTTCTTTCTGTGTCTGTCACTACTGGATCCTGTTCATTACTGACCATCCCCATTCCACTCCTTCCCCACATGTCCAGGGGGGGCCCGCTGTGGTCATCGCCTGAGTCCACTACTGAACTCCCAACTGGTCTGTGCTGTGCATCTGATGCGCCGTGGGATCCTGGCAGCTCACCGGTACCTGGAGCTGCGCTCGACTTGCTGAGCCTGGGAAGCAGCTTAGGACTCTGTACTGATACTAGGGTTAAACCCGAACTAACTTTGTACTGCTAGTATACCCGAAGGGGTTGGGTAGCCAGTCAACCTTGGACCCTCAGGTTTTTTTTTTCTCCACACTGTGGAGTTTTTGGTTCCTCTCCTCCGTAGTCGTCTGGCTTTAACTTCTAGCCAATCTATGACTTATGTCTACCATCTATGTAAAGTGCTTTGGGGCAACTCTTTTGTGAATGGCGCTATACAAGAATAATTTGAATTGAATTGAATTTAATAGATCACATCATCCCTAAACTGTAGTTTAAAAAAGGAAATAGAAATACAGTGTAGGAACAAAGTTGTTTCTCTTTAGTAACCTACAGATAAAAGATTACTATAAGGTTACAAAAAGGGCCTCAGTCGTCTACACCACATAAGGCGGCTGAGGTCCTTTGGGGTAAACAGAAATTTCATGAGGTCCTTCTATGACACTGTGGTAGCGTCTGCTGTTTTTTATGCTGCGGTCTGCTGGTGTGGAAGAATCGCAGAGGGACAGAGGGAAACTAAATAAACTGGTCAAGAGGGCCAGCTCTGTCCTGGACACTCAAATCCATCGAGCAGGTAGGGGAGGAGAGGATGTTATCCAAACTAACATCCATCATGGACAACACCTCCCACCCCCTACATGAGACTGTACGAGCACTGAGCAGCTCCTTCAGCAGCAGACTTCTACACCTGCAGTGTAAGAAGGAATGCTACCGCAGGTCATTCTTACCTGCAGCAATCAGACTTCACAATTCAACATAGCATTACATATTTAATATTACCTGTTTATAATTATTATATATAACAACGCTACGGGAGCTCGGCGTGCTGAGAAGACCAGGCCTTCAGTCCCCGAGATCGCCTGCTGAACCTGGCCGACTGAGAGGACATAGGAAGCGCTGCGAGAGGAAACAGAAACGCGGCAAGCGTGCTGGGTCCGGGCTCAGCTCAAGGCTAACGCTAGCCGACCGGCTATCCCGTCCGTCCTCCTCGCCAATGTCCGCTCCCTGGATAATAAACTGGACTGTATACGACTCCAGCTGAACACCCAGAGTGAGTACAGAGACTGCTGTGTTTTTGTTTTTACGGAGACATGGCTCAGCGACAGCGTTCCGGACACCGCCATCCAACTCGCCGGACTCTCCGTGTTTCGTGCGGACAGAAACTCCGCTCTGTCTGGAAAGACTCGCGGAGGGGGGCTGTGTGTTTACGTAAACACACAACGGTGTACAAACGCTGTGCTGGTCTCAGTACACTGCACAACACTGCTGGAGGTGATAACAGTCAGGTGCAGACCGTTTTATTTGCCCAGGGAGTTCTCTACAGTGTTTATTACGGCGGTCTACGTTCCACCCAGCGCTAGCGCTAACAGCACTGTAGTTTGCGTATCGTCCCAACCGCTCAACGGACGATACAATCTCCACCACCCTCCACCTGGCCCTTTCTCATCTTGACAGAAAGGACAGTTACGACAGAATGCTGTTCATCGACTACAGTTCAGCATTCAACACCATCACCTGAGTGAGAAGCTGAGGCTGCTGGGCCTGAACACCTCCCTCTGTAACTGGATCCTGGACTTCCTGACTGGGAGACCCCAGTCAGTCAGGATCAATAGCAGCACCTCCAACACCATCACACTGAGCACAGGAGCCCCCCAGGGCTGTGTGCTCAGCCCACTGCTGTTCACACTGATGACCCACGACGACTGTGCAGTGAAGCACAGCTCGAACCACATCATCAAATTCGCTGATGATACAACCGTGGTGGGTCTGATCAGCAGTGGAGACGAGGCAGCCTACAGAGAGGAGATACAAGAGCTGACGGACTGGTGTAGATCCAACAACCTGTCTCTGAACGTCGACAAGACTAAAGAGATGGTTGTTTTACTTCAGGAGATCACGTCAGGACCACACTCCACTTCTCATCAACACCTCACCTGTGGAGATGGTCCAGAGCACAAAGTTTCTTGGTGTTCACATCACTGACAACCTCACGTGGTCCCTCAACACCAACTCCATCACAAAGAAAGCCCAGCAGCGCCTCTACTTCCTGTGCAGACTGAGGAAAGCCCATCTCCCACCTTCCATCCTCACCATCTTCTACAGAGGAACCATTGAGAGCATCCTAAGCGGCTGCATTACTGCCTGGTACGGGAACTGCAACGTCTTAGACTGCAAGTCCCTACAACGGGTAGTGAGAACAGCTGAGAAGATCATCGGGATCTCTTTGCACGCTGTACAAGACATTTTCACCACTCGCTGCAGCCGCAAAGTAACCAGCATTGTGGATGATCCCTCCCACCCGTCCCACACTCTCTTCTCCCTCCTGCCATCCGGGAAAAGGTTCCGCAGCGTACGGGCCTCCACTTCCAGGATGGGAAATAGTTTCTTCCCCCTTGCCATCAGACTCTTGAACTCTGAAACCACCAATATCTTGAACTCTTAAACCCAGTCCACTTTTCATCCCGCATTTATTTATTTATGTCATGTTGCACTCTTGCACTTTAAATTCAATAACACTGCTCCATCACACTGCTACACATAATCTACCTGACAGACAACAACAGACGGCACGACAGTCAGTACATTCATCCGTGGAGGGCTGCAGTGTTGTGAAACAAAGCAGCCCTCCAACGGATAATTGTACTGACTGTCGTGCCGTCTGTTGTTGTCTGTCTTGTCTGCACTTGTTGCCCTGTGTTTGTGTCTTATGTTGTCTTGTGTGTAGCACCAGGGTCCTGGAGGAACGTTATTTCGTTTCACTGTGTACTGTGTATATGGCTGAAATGACAATAAAATCCTACTTGACTTGATATTATATTATTATATATTATTATTACTATTACATTTACATTTGTTTACTTGTTTATTTATAATTTATTTAGAACTTATTCATTACTATTTACTGTGTATATGGTCATCTTTCCTTATCTTTCCTGTCTTTATATTCTTTATTTCTTTATTTCTACATGTCTCTCTTGTCATGTAAATATGTATATGTGTGTATATATTATTTATTGGCTCTTGTATATGGATGTTCCTCGTTCTTTATATTTTTCTCATTCTTCTTTACATATATCTTTCTATATTCTTTCTGTCTTTCTTGATAAAGAGCCCTGTAACACCCAAATTTCCCATTCGTGGGATAATAAAAGATTATTCCATTCTACTCTGTTCTCTATTCTATTCTACAGCAACCTCAAAGGCATCAGGAAATTAAGTAGTGTGTTAACGCGAATATCAGTGAAATCATTAAAAAAGTGCAAAAGATGCCCATTTCATTACAGATGCATATGCAGACCAATCATTAATTGGAGCTGTATTTAATAAACAATACTAGTTGAAATTTTTTATGATGGTCCAAGACCAAGAGGTCGCAGATTCGAATCCCACCTTCAGCACTACCTCCATCAGGTTCCTGATCAAGACCTTTAACCCCTGCTCCAGGGGGACAGCCCCTGTAGTTAAGAAGCGGTTAGTTAAATGCTGTAAATGTAATGTACTTTTCCTTCACAGTCTTATGGCTTTCTTACATTTCCTTTTAGGTTTTTCCATGGGGCTTTTAGAGAGATTTTTCTAATACAATTAAAAGCATATATAAAAACATTTGAGGGTGACAAATAGATTTTTTTTTTTTATAATTTGACTTTACTAGTTTATTTGTGTTGACTGATGATGTAAAGAGATTGGAACATCTTGAATTTTGTCTGTATTAAAAAAAAAAAAAAAGAAAAGGAGGCAACAGGACTCATACTCCCAGTCTATCTCACTAGGAGACACTGTTAATGAAGATGCATTTATTTTATAAGCTGAATAAAAATCAGGGAGTTTCTTGTTTAGAACATCAGTGTGTAAATTGCATTCCAGTAAATTCCAGTTATAAAAATCTTATCATAATCAGTAAAATAGATAGACAATAATTCAGAGAATTCTGGGTGCATCATATTTTTGTTACCAGTAAATGTATTAAGCTTTGCATTCTTTTTTTTTTTTTTTGGATGATAGAAAGATATTTCTACAGTTAAATAAGAACTTTAATGTATTATTAAAATAAAAAAATAAGATTTCATTTTGTGGAGCAGTTTAAAAAAAGAGATGTTAGTCCATTGAGTTAAGCCATCTTTCTGTTTATAATATGAAATCTAGCTTCTCCTCACAGATCAGGTCATTAACTAAAAATGTTTCATTGGACAGCACTCCCACATTTTAAAGGTTAATAACATTCCAAAAAGAGAGTATTTTTGTTTTTGAAAGCTTTGCTGTTCAAATCTTTAACATCTTTAACATCTCACTGAGCACCACTGTTGTTCCCAAGTGCTTCAAGACCACCAGCATCATCCCAGTGCCAAATAAATCATCTGTCTCCTGCCTCAATGACTATCGTCCTGTCGCACTCACACCTATCATCATGAAGTGCTTTGAGAGACTAGTCATGAGGCACATCAAGACTCAGATCCCTTCCTCACTGGACAGCCTGCAGTTTGCGAATCGTCCACCAAACGTAAGTTTACTCATATTCAGCGTTTTGCATACTGCACTTCATCTAATCAAGCGGATGTGTGTAATTTCTCTGTAAACGAAATATAATGAGTGCAGTGAACTGTTATTAAGGTTATAAAAATCACTTCCAATCACTACATAAACTCCCTTAACGAAAGCGAAAACCAAAGTTTGTAAAAACACATCACCCACATATAGAACAACATCCAACACTCTGCCTCTAATATTCTACAAATCAGATTAAGGTCGAGCGCGAACGCAGTCCCCCACTACCACAAATTATGCAGTCGAGATTCCCACATTTGGGGAATTCGCAGAGGTCAGCACAGCCGGAGTGCAATAGCCAAGCCTCACCCTGAGTGAACCACCTTCTTGATCATGATGTCTCCCCTGCCAGGAAAGTATGCCCTCCATTTCGACCGAGGAACGCAAACACTGCAGGCTCCGCTCTTCCCGGAGACGGTGACGGATTCACTCTGCAGGACCAAAGAAAGAAAGCAACAAGCAGCACTTTACAGACATTGTGCTCCTCAATAAACACAACTATGTCACGTCCTTTGTGTCTTTTCTTAGAAAAGCACAACGTAGCGCCTCCCGTGATGCAAACCACTCAAACATACACTTTAACTTTAATATCAGAACAATTCGTCTAAAAAACAGACTATTAGTATGTAATTTTAAAAAAACAAACAAACAAACAAACAAACAAAAAAAATATATATATATATATAAATAAAAATAAATAGGTTAATAAAAGGGATGGGAAGAAACAGGGGGGGCAGTGGTGGCCTAGTGGTTAGGGCATTGGCTTCATGATCGGAGAATCGGGGGTTCGAACCCCTTCCCAATAGGTTGCTCTGAGGTACCCTTGAGCAAGGTGCCGTCCCCGTCCCGCTCCTCCCTGCGATGGGCTGGCGACCTGTCCAGGGTGCGTCCCCCGTCCTCGCCCTGTGTGCGCTGGGTTGGACACCAGCACTCCCCCGCGACCCCATTTGGGACAAGCGGCAGATAATGGATGGATGGATGGGAAGAAACAGGGTTTATGAAATCCCGCAGATATTTTATGGGTGGGCTCATAGCTTCCTGCTCCTTTTCTAGTAAAAGTAACACAACATTACGGGGCGCTCGTGAGACAATTGTCGTTTAACATTATTTCTCGCAGGTTCATCTGATGTTTAACCGAGTAGATTTCCAGTGTTGAAGGAGAATCAAATACCACATATTAGGAACCCGTCCATGTTGCATCCTACCGTCTGATTAACCTGGACGCATTGTAAAGTGGCACCTTCCTCGCATTCTTTTGGCTCAGCTCCAATTTGCTCTTACTCCCTCTCTAGTACAGATTATTCAACTGTTGCACGTTCGGCATACTACATCTACGTAACTGTCCAATCAGAAACGAGGACACACACATTTCAACCTACACATGCCTTTCAGTGCTTCATTCCCCAAACCTACAGTTAAATCGACCTAAAGAGAAACACTCAAGTTTCTGACCACCTTAAATACAGGACTTTATAAAAGACATTTTATATTCCCGTAAACTGTCCTCCAAAGATGGTACTGCCGGGCGGACAATCTCGCTTTAGACTCTCTCTGTGAAGAAGATCAACGAGATTAAAGGAGTGTTGACATGATGTGCCGATTTTCAAGCATCATTTCATTTATTTTATATCTTTAAATGTGTTCTATTATCCGGTCCCGACCGGTCTCAATAACATTTGTTGAACATTAAGTAGTTTCTTCAGTGTTCTCTTGATTTCTTGGCCTGAACACAACCAACATTTACAAACACCTGAAACCAGCTGTGGCTACTTACTAACGACAGAGCTGAAGGTTTAGAAACTATAACCTTTAGACAAAAGGTCTCATCTCCAGCTCCAAGACAATCAAAGTCAAAGGCCACTAAAAGACAGAAGATCACAAGTACTCATTTATACCTTGAAAACTGAGGAGGATTAATGTTAAATCTTTGTTCTTTACTGAAGATTAATTTATGACCACACCTTGTGAATCAGAGTCATAAATCATAACAGCGACAGAGTTCAGGCTGTTTTCATTGTAGTTCATCCATCCATCCATCCATTCTCCTCCGCTTATCCGAGGTCGGGTCCGCGGGGGCAGCAGCTTCAGCAGGGATGCCCAGACTTCCCTCTCTCCGGCCACTTCTTCCAGCTCTTCCGGGCGGATCCCAAGGCGTTCCCAGGCCAGCCGAAAGACATAGTCTCTCCAGCGTGTCCTGGGTCTTCCCCGGGGTCTCTTTCCGGTGGGACGTGCCCGGAAAACCTCACCAGGGAGGCGTCCAGGGGACATCCTAATCAGATGCCCGAGCCACCTCATCTGACTCCTCTCGATGCGGAGGAGCAGCGGCTCTACTTTGAGCCCCTCCCGGATGGCTGAGCTTCTCACCCTATCTCTAAGGGAGAGTCCAGACACCCTGCGGAGGAAACTCATTTCGGCCGCTTGTATTCGCGATCTCGTTCTTTCGGTCACTACCCACAGCTCGTGACCATAGGTGAGGGTGGGAACGTAGATCGACCG
Organism: Hepsetus odoe; assembly: GCA_017165825.1. NCBI lineage: Eukaryota > Metazoa > Chordata > Actinopteri > Characiformes > Hepsetidae > Hepsetus > Hepsetus odoe. The sequence continues at coordinate 4,230,997 of CM029381.1, forward strand.
GTAAATTGAGAGCTTTGCCTTTTGGCTCAGCTCCTGCTTCACCATGACGGACCGATGCAGAGCCCGCATCACTGCGGATGCTGCCCCGATCTGCCTGTCGACCTCCCGCTCCATTCTACCCTCACTCGTGAACAAGATCCCAAGATACTTAAACTCCTCCACTTGGGGCAGGATCTCACTCCCAACCCTGAGAGGGCACTCCACCCTTTTCCGGCTGAGGACCATGGCCTCAGATTTGGAGGTGCTGATTCTCATCCCAGCCGCTTCACACTCGGCTGCGAACCGATCTAGTGAGAGCTGAAGATCGCGGCCTGATGAGGCCAACAGGACAACGTCATCTGCAAAAAGCAGAGACCCAATCCTGAGCCCACCAAACCGGACCCCCTCAACGCCCTGGCTGCGCCTAGAAATCCTGTTCATAACTTTTATGGATCGGTGACAAAGGGCAGCCCTGGCGGAGTCCAACCCTCACCTGAAACAGGTTCGACTTACTGCCGGCAATGCGGACCAAGCTCTGACACCAGTTGTACAGGGACCGGACACCCCTTAACAGGGAATCCGATACCCCATACTCTCGGAGTACCCCCCACAGGACTCCCTGAGGGACACGGTCGAATGCCTTCTCCAAGTCCACAAAGCACATGTAGACTGGTTGGGCAAACTCCCATGCACCCTCCAGGACCCTGCCAAGGGTGTAGAGCTGGTCCACTGTTCCGCGACCTGGACGAAAACCACACTGCTCCTCCTGAATCCGAGGTTCGACTATCCGACGGACCCTCCTTTCCAGGACCCCTGAATAGACTTTCCCCGGGAGGCTGAGAAGTGTGATCCCTCTATAGTTGGAACACACCCTCCGGTCCCCTTTTTTAAAGAGGGGGACCACCACCCCGGTTTGCCAATCCAGAGGCACCGTCCCCGATGTCCATGCGATGTTGCAGAGGCGTGTCAGCCATGACAGTCCTACAACATCCAGAGCCTTGAGGAACTCCGGGCGGATCTCATCCACCCCCGGAGTCCTGCCACCGAGGAGCTTTTTGACCACCTCGGCAACCTCAGCCCCAGAGATGGAAGAGTCCACCTCTATGTCCCCAGGCTCTGCTTCCTCATCAGAAGGCATGTTGGTGGAATTAAGGAGGTCTTCGAAGTATTCCCCCCACCGACTCACAACGTCCTGAGTCGAGGTCAGCAGCACACCATCCCCACTATACACTGTGTTGACCGTGCACTGCTTTCCCCTTCTGAGACGCCGGATGGTGGACCAGAATCTCCTCGAAGCCGTCTGGAAGTCTTTCTCCATGGCCTCATCAAACTCCTCCCACGCCCGAGTTTTTGCCTCAGCAACCACCAAAGCTGCATTCCGCTTGGCCTGCCGGTACCTATCAGCTGCCTCCAGAGCCCCACTGGCCAAAAAGGCCTGGTAGGACTCCTTCTTCAGCTTGATGGCCTCCCTCACCCCCGGTGTCCACCAACGGGTTCTCGGGTTGCCACCGCGACAGGCACCGACCACCTTACGGCCACAGCTCCGGTCAGCCGCCTCGACAATGGAGGCACGGAACATAGCCCATTCGGACTCAATGTCCCCCACCTCCCCCAGGACGTGGTTAAAGCTTTGCTGGAGGTGGGAGTTGAAGCTCGTCCTGACAGGGGACTCTGCCAGACGTTCCCAGGCCTGACCGGCATCCTCCCCCACCAACGAAGCCAACTCACCACCAGGTGATGATCAGTTGACAGTTCCGCCCCTCTCTTCACCCGAGTGTCCAAGACATGTGGCCGCAAGTCCGATGACACGACTACAAAGTCGATCATCGAACTGCAACCTAGGGTGTCCTGGTGCCAGGTGCACATGTGGACATCCTTATGCCTGAACATGGTGTTCGTTATGGACAATCCGTGACGAGCACAAAAGTCCAATAACAAAACACCGCTCTGGTTCAGATCGGGGGGGCCATTCATCCCAATCACGCCCTTCCAGGTCTCACTGTCATTGCCCACGTGAGCATTGAAGTCCCCCAGCAGAACGATGGAGTCCCCAGCAGGGACGCTCTCAAGCGCCCCCTCCAGAGACCCCAGAAAGGGTGGGTAGTCCAGACTGCTGTTTGTCATAAGCGCAAACAACACTAAGGACCCGTCCCCCAACCCGAAGGCGGAGGGAGGCCACCCTCTCATCCACTGGTGTAAACCCCAATGTACAGGCCCCGAGCCGGGGGGCAATAAGTATGCCCACACCTGCTCGGCACCTCTCACCGGTGGCAACTCCAGAGTAGAAGAGAGTCCAGCCCCTCTCAAGGAGACTGGTTCCAGAGTCCAAGCTGTGCGTCGAGGTGAGTCCAACTATATCTAGCCGGAACTTCTCAACCTCGCGCACTAGCTCAGGCTCCTTCCCCACCAGAGAGGTGACATTCCACGTCCCTAGACTTCTGCAGCCGAGGATCGGATCGCCAAGGCTCCCGTCTTCGGCCACCGCCCAGCTCACACTGCACCCGACCTCTTTGGCCCCTCCTACAGGTGGTGAGCCCATGGGAAGGGGGACCCACGTTGCCTCTTCGGGCTGTGCCCGGCCGGGCCCCATGGGTGAAGGCCCGACCACCAGGCGCTCGCCATCGGGCCCCACCTCCAGGCCTGGCTCCAGAGGGAGGCCCCGGTGACCCACATTCGGGCGAGGGAAAGCGTTGTCCAAAAATCTCTCATCATAAGAGGTCTGAACCGCTCTTTGTCTCTTCCCTCACCTAGGACCTGTTTGCCTTGGGTGCCCCTACCAGGGGCATAAAGCCCCCGACAAATAACTCCCAGGATCATTGGGACACGCAAACCCCTCCACCACGATAAGGTGGCGGTTCGAGGAGGGGCATTGTAGTTCAAGTACATGTAAAACATGCAAAAACTACCAAGTTTTGAAATAGTCCATGGAGTTTAAATAAATAAATAAATAAATAAATAGCTCACTGCATGGTATCCTGGAAAAGATCATTTAAACCACATCTGTAAAGGAACATTTTACTTTTTTTTATATAAAACATCAGTTTCTGTTTTATTGTCTCTTTATTAAACATCACCTGAATGAACAGTTTTTAACCACAGTACTGCTCATTTCTCCATGAACAATTAAATCATCCAATTATGATGCGCATATTTTTTACAATTACATTCCCAATTAAATTCACCCCCTCATACTATTACTGACAGGGTGAATGATTAGAGGGCTCATGTTTCTTTTTTCCCCCTCTCATACCATGTTTAGCAGTACATATATATGTATATTCACGTCCCTTGCAAAAGTATTCACCCCCTTTGGCTTTTTACCCATTTTGTTACATTCCAACCTGTAATTAAAATGTTTCTTAATCTTAGACTATTTTGGGCAGTTATATCACATAAATTAAGTTGGTGAAGTGGAATTAGAAAAAAAAAATATATATATATAAAAAATAAATAAACTGAAAATTGGCATGTGCATGTGTATTCACCCCATGAAGCCCCTAAAAAGTCCTGGTGCTACCAATTACCTTCAAAAGTCAAATAATTAATGAAAGGAAGTCCACCTGTGTGCAATCTAAGTCTCACATGATCTATCAGTATAAATACACCTTTTCTGAAACACCTTTGACTACGTTCTGTTCTCTTTAAATTTTACCTGTCAGGTCAGCGTAGTTTACTAGCAAATCAAATGTCTTTTTTGGCGGGATCATGTATGCTACTTCTGAGATATGTAGTTTTTAACAACAGTTAATTGCACCAAGGTATTGCATTTTATACTGTTCTTGCTTTATACGATCCTCTGGTCCACATTTGGTGGTTAATTATTTTCCATGTTTAGGAGCTGGTCTAATTATTTGAGTGATTCCTCTGTTGCCATCCTTTAAGGTAATGGTTTGGACAAGAGGAAGGTGCAATAGAATTAATCTAAAACAATCTCTAAAAAATAGTTTTTCCAAATGTTAGTATAAGCATACAATTTGTTTTTTTTCTTTTTTGCACTAGTAGCTTTAAAGTTTGATCACAAGATGGGATCCAAGCTCCATCGAAGAAAAAAATGAAGAGACGGAAATGTTTTATTCCATAAACATGAATAATTACACGCAATTAAATATGTAATGTTCATTTACACACTCCCTCACTGCATGCATGTAGTGAAACGCATCATCACTCTGTTTTTATCATTACTACATTTTTTCATGAAACTGAACAAATGGCCTCAATAAGCATGGACTTGAGATCTACATGGCTGTTCATTTCCTACCCATAAAATCCAAAGTTTCCAAAGTATAAAATCTGTTTTCTTCCACTAAAATAATAAGAATCACTTCGGTTTCTATATTACCATTTCTTTCCTGTAACTATCATAAGCTTAAGGGCTGCTTCTGTACTATTATTTAATTCCTGAAACCCTAACTTTAGGCATGAGGCTTTATTTTAGACATGCAGTTTTTTGCCTTAATTGGAAAATAGGCATAAAGCTTTGCTCTACACTTTTTTTTCCCTTCACTAAAAGCAACCCATGAGCCTACAAAGCACAGCACTTTTCTTTTATTACCCATCTATACACATGAGGTATGGCTTTATAATCCTGTTATTCTTCCTGTTTTAAAATGTAACACAAAGCCTACCTCTGATCCTTCTTTAATTTTCTCCAACTTCATTATGTTTAAAGCTTAAGTATGACCTTAATATTACTTATGTCATTGGTTGCACAGCTGTAAGGTTAGTTTCCTTTATACAATTTCCTCAAAAAGCATCATAAAACACCTCGTCAACTTCCAGTGGAAGCATGGAGGTGTTTAGGGGAGTTGGCAGTTGAGTTTCTGACCAGATTGTTTAACACAATCTTGGAAAGTGAGAGGACGCCTGAGGAGTGGAGACGAAATGTACTGGTATCGATCTTCAAAAATAAGGGTGATGCACATAATCCCTCTGTAGTTACTACAGCTAAGTTGATCAGCCACAGCATGAAGATATGGGAAAGAGTCGTGGAAACTAGGTTAAGAAAAGAGGTGAGGATTAGTGAACAGCAGTATGGTTTTATGAGAGATGGAGATCTGCTTTAGAGAGGAGAGGAATGAATGGGAGGAAAGAAGTGGAGTGATTATGATGCAGGGAGTGGAGGTAACAAAGGTGGAGGAGTTTAAATATGTAGGATCAACAGTTCAGTGTAACGGCGAGTGTGGAAGAGAGGTGAAGAAGAGATTGCAGACAGGTTGGAATGGGTGGAGAAAAGTGGCTGGAGTGATTTGTGACAGAAGCGTACCAGCCAGAGTAAAAGGGAAGGTTTAAAGGACAGCGGTGAGACCAGCTATGTTGTATGGGTTGTAGACAGTGGCACCGACGAAAAGGCAGGAGGTGGAGCTGGAGGTGTCAAGAGTTAAAGATGCTGAGATTTTTGTTGGGTGTGACGAGGATGGACAGGATTAGAAATGAGTATATTAGCTGAGTATATGAGCTATATTATGAGTTTGTTACTTAGTTGGTACTAGCTAATCAGCAGTTACTGATCTGTGCTGGTTACTAAGATGATGATGATGATGATGATCTAATGTGGAAATAAAGCACTGTTGTAAGTCGCTCTGGATAAGAGCATCTGCTAAATGCCATAAATGTAAATGTAAATGTATATTAGAAGGACAGCTCAGGTTAGACATCTTGGAGACAAGGTTAGAGAAGCAAGATTGAGTTGGTTTGGACATTTCCAGAGAAGAGATGAGAATTATATTCGAAGGAGGATGTTGAAGATGGAGCTGCCAGGCAAGAGGAGAAAAGGAAGACCAAAGAGAAGGTTTATGGACATGGTTAGAGAGGACATGCAGGTGGTCAATTTGAAGCAGGAAAACGCAGAGGACCGGAAGAAATGGAGACAGTTGATCCGCTGTGACGACCCCTAAATCGGAGCAGCCAAAAGAAAATTAAAAAGACGACTGCATTTTGTTGATTGATAAAAATAAATTATTAACACTTCCATTTTTGAAATCATTCTTTGTTTACAGCATTTTTTCCCACACCTGCCTAAACTTTTGCACAGTACTGTATATATGAGAGAGCGATTGCACCAATTAAGTTACAGAACATGTCTACATGCCCTTTTCTGGAAATGATTTTAATATACTTAACGTATACGGATTTAATGAGAAAAATGAGAGATATGCACTTTTAGAGGAATTGCAGCCCCATGTGCTAGGGAGAACCCCTCTGGTGATGGCAGGGGATTTTAACTGTGTTTTATCCAAAAGAGATAGGAAACGGGTCGGGAAGACTTCAAATTGGACAAAACATCAGATTTATCGCAGAACTTGGGGAAAGATTTTAAATTAGCTGACTGCTACAGAATTCTGCATCCGAAAGCAGAGGGTTTCACCTGGATCAATATCGATGGCACCAAAGTTTCAAGAATTGACAATGTTTTTGAGAAGGACTGCCCGCCAACAGATGCAACATTAACTCCCGTCAGCAGGGAGAAGCCTGTGGAAGCTGAACTGCTCCCTCTTGCAAAATAAGGAGATTGTAGAAGAATATAGGGAGTGTTTCAGCCAATGGTAGACCCTACAGGAAAGGTTTGATTCAGGCGTACAGGGAATGACAGGGAAACGAATTAGAAATAAGGATAAGAGATGCATGATGGGGCTGCAGAAAAGACTCCAGAGATATTATAACCTTTTAAATAGTGGTTTTGATTTTAGTCAGGAAATAGAGTAGAGTAGAGTAGAGTGATCTTTTATTATCCCACGAATGGGAAATTTGGGCATTACAGGGCTCTTATAAAAGTGACAGGTGTACAGAAAAATAAAAGAAAAATATATAAAAAAAAAAAGATAGAGAAAGGAACAGGTACAGGAGAAAGTAGAGGAGCTTTAAATAAATAATAATAAATAATCTAAATATACATAAACATATCTACAAGGAGAATTAGGTGACCATATATACAGTACACAGCAACAATACACGGTAATAAATAAGTTTTAAATAAATTATAAATATAAACAAACAAGTAGCAAAATATAAATGTAATAATAAATGTAGTAATAATAGTAATAATAATAATAATACACAATACAATAATATACAATAATAATAATAATAAACACGCAATGTAATGTTATGATGATGAGTTGTGGGGTCTTATTGCTGCAGGTAGGAATGACCTTGCTGCAGGTAGGAATTCTCTCTTACACTGCGGGTGTAACAGTCTGCTGCTGAACGAGCTGCTCAGTGCTCGTACAGTCTTGTGCAGGGGGTGGGAGGTGTTGTCCATGATGGATGTTAGTTTGGACAACATCCTCTCCTCCCCTACCTGCTCGATGGACTTCAGCGGGCAGTCCAGGACAGAGCTGGCCCTCTTGACCAGTTTGTTTAGTTTCCCTCTGTCCCTCTCTGCGACTCTTCCACACCAGCAGAACACAGCATAAAAAACAGCAGACGCTACCACAGTGTCAAAATGTCCTCAAGAGATTTTTGTTTACTCCAAAGGACCTCAGCCGCCTTAGCAGGTATAGACGACCGAGGCCCTTTTTGTACAGAGCATGTGTGTTTGTGGACCAGTCCAGTTTATTGTTGATGTGGACACAAAGGTATTTGTACTCCTCCACCATTTCAATGCACAAACCCTGGATGTCCACTGGTGTGATGGGGGGTGACTTCCTGCGAAAGTCAATCACCAGCTCCTTCGTCTTGCTGGCATTGATACGCAGATGATTTTGATTGCACTATCTGACGAAGTCACTGATGACCCCCCCCTGTATTCCTGCTCATTCCCCTCCGACACACGACCAACAATAGCGGTGTTGTCCAAGAACTTCTGCATGTGACAGGTGTCCACATTGTACACAGCGGACTTTAAACACAACACGAAGAGGAAGGGGGCGAGGACTGTTCCTTGTGGGGCTCCAGTGCTGCAGACCACCACCTCAGACACACAGTCCTGGAGTCTCACATACTGGGGTCTATTGGTGAGGTAGTCAATAATCCACTCAGACATGTGATGGTCCACACCTACTCCCTCCAGCTTACCCCTCAGAACTGAAGGCCGGATTGTGTTTAAAGCACTAGAAAAGTGCTCTCACAGTGCTCTTGGCACTCTCCAGGTGAGTAAGGGCCCGATGTAGCTGGTAGATGACAGCGTCATCCACCCCAATGTGCGGCTGGTAAGCAAACTGCAGCGGGTCCAGGTCCCTCCTGACCAGTGGACGAAGGTGATGGAGGATGATCCTCTCCATAGCCTTCATCAGGTTAGAGGTGAGGGCAACAGGTCTGAAATGGTTTGGCTCCTTGGGGTGCGACGTCTTGGGGACTGGAACGAGGCATGAGGTCTTCCACAGAATGGGGACACGCTCCAGGCTGAGGCTGAGGTTAAAGATGTAGGTGATAACCTCACAGAGTTCATCTGCAGAGTCCCTCAACAGGCTGGAGCTGATGCCAGCCGGACCTGTGGCTTTCCTGTGCTTCAATTTCCTCAACTGACTCCGCACCTGGTCAGCTGTGATGGAGAGGCCATTGCGTCGTGTGAGAGTGGGTGCCTCCTGATGAGTGGGATATCAGGAGGGGGCGGTAGAGTCCTCAGGGGAAAGGGGGGGAGAGAAGGAGAAGATAAAAGGGGATACGCAGCTGATATCCCTGGTGGGGGTTGCTGAGAGGTGTGAAGGGGAGGTGTCGTTGGGGTTTGCAAGGAGGTGTGAAGGGGGGCACAGGCATGTATTGGGCTTTGGTGGATGCATGAGGGGCAGATTCCTGAGTCAAACCTGTTAAAGAACAGATTTAAACTATTAGCCCAGTCCCGATCTCCAGACTCTGGGCCTCCCCTACTCACTGTGCTCCTTCCAGTAATGGTGTTCAATCCTCTCCACACACCTCTGATGTTGTTTTGTTTGAGCTGCTCCTCCAGCCTCTCTCTGTATCTGTCCTTCCCCCTCCTTTTCTCTCGTTTCAGCTCCTTCTTGGCTGTCCTCATTGCCTCTTTATGTCCTGATTTGAAGGCTCTTGACTTCTGCTTCAGCAGAGCTCTCAGATCAGGGGTCAGCCATGGTTTATTATTGGAATAACACTGTACTCTGCTGGTCGGTACAGTGTTATCCACACAGAAGGTGATGTAGTCGGTTATGCAGACTGTTAAGCTGTCGATGACCTCTCCATGTGGGCTGCAGAGCGCCTCCCAGTCTGTGGTCCCTGAGTGCCATGCTTGACTCATCAGACCATCCTCTCACAAACGTTGTAGTAGGGGGCTGATTGCATACTAGAGGTATGTATGAGGGAACCAGATGGATTAGGTTATCGTCTAAGTGTCAAAGTGGAGGGAGGGGTGATGCTCTGTATGCATCCTTAGCGTTTGCATACAGTAAGTTCAATGTCCTGTTTTCCCGGGTGCAGCAGTCCACATACTGGGTGAAAGTAGGCAGAGTAGAGGACAAGGAGACATGATTAAAATCACCAGAAATCAGGAGGAAGGCTTGGGGATGTGCTTTTTGCATTTGAGACACAACTGAGTATATGGTTTCGCAGGCTGCTGATGCTTGCGTCTGCCATCGGCGGGATGTAAACAGTTATCGCGATGATGACTTGCGAGAACTCACGCGGCAGATAGTACGGTCGGATGCTAACTGCTAACTGCTAGCAGCGCCCGTTTGCAGCACTGCTCTTTAACGGAAATGTGCCCTTGGTTACACCATCTCAATACCCCCGCCTTTCCTCTTACCGGTCTCCTTCACGCTCCGGTCCGCTCTCACCAGGTGGAATCCCGGTACAGCAGCGAGAGAGTCTGGTGTAGTTCTCTGGGGATCTCTGCTCTGTCGCTGGGCTGTAGCGGCTGGTTGCTAAGCGCTAGCAGCTGATCCCGGTTGTAAACAATGAACCCAATGTCTGGTGACTCACCGCGTGCAGGGTAAAACAGTCCAAATACAATTAAAAAACAGAAAAAAAAGTTAACAAGTCTCCTCAGACTACTGTACTTGTGACAGATTAGAAGAGTAAGTGAAATAATTAATAAGTAAAAGAAAATAGATTAAATAAGTAAAAAGAACAAAGTGGTCAGAGCTCCTGTAACTGGCTGCCTCTCACGTGGCGCCATCTTGGAAGTAGAAGAATACAAGAAGTTAATAAGGAAATGATAAGTTAATAAATTATTAAGAAGTTAATAATAAAGAAAATGCCTTATCTGAGAAAAAGAGTAAGGGAATTATCCTGAGGTGCAAAGAAAAGGAAATAGAAGTGGGAGAGAAATGCACAACATACTACATACAGAAAGTGATGAAAAAAGGGGGAACGATTATAAAGTTAAGGATTTTAAGCATAATCGAAGAGTTTTATTGGGAACTTGCTTATTGAATGCTCATGCACTTCTTTTTCATTATACGAGCTGCTGGGTTTTTAGGACAATCAGTGGGGCAGAATGTGCTTTTATCTCTGGATTTCAGCTGTTGAGAAATGGAAAAATGATTGATAAGTTTTAAGCGGCGAAAGTCCCATGGAATTTTATCTGACATTTTGGAATATTTTAGCACATGATTTACTGAAGGTTTCTAACTTTTTAGTAAAATTTTAGCCACATGTATGTTGACAATTTTAGTGGACGTGATCCACTCATATCAAGCATGTGCTGTGCCAGGGAGAAAGTGATAGAACTGATCAGTTCTAGGTTATGTGAGAGACAGAAACATTGGGTGCAGGGGTGTCCGTTATCTCTGCTCTTGTATGTGGCTTGTATCGACCCACTGGCACAGATCTTGAGACGGGATAATTGGATCAAAGGACTAGAAGTTCCAGGGACAAGTGGACTGATGGCCAAGTGTGTGTTGTATATGGACGATGTCAGCTTATTGTGCACAGAAATTACATCCATTCGAAGAGCACTGGACGTGACTGAATGGTACAGTCGGGCCTCGGGCGCTAGACTGAATAGGAATAAGTCCGAGGCCCAGCTCTTTGGACCATGGGGAAAGGTGGACAAAGAGGCACTTCTCCACCCATTCCAACCTGCCTGCACTCTCCTCTTCACCTCTCTTCCACACTCGCCGTTGTACTGAATATTTGCGTTGGTATTGTATGTTATTAGTTTTTTACGGCTTGTCTATAATTGTTCTTTTTATAATTTTATATGCATTCCAAACTCGTACTTTTTTGAGTTTTTAAATTCTAACCTCTAACCTAACTTTCATTTATGATTATGAAGCAACTATATAGAGTTTGAAAAGGGAAAAGAAAATCTGTTTTTAAATACATGAAATGTGGCAAAGGCAAAATGTAAAAACAAATGCATGAATGAATAATTGTGTATGGTGACAATAAATAAATAAATCTGTTCTCATTAGTCTTCTCTGCCTTTTGGCTAAGATCAAGTGCAGTGCTTGTCTTAGTCACTTTGGATTGGTTGCGATCGACTCTCCAGTGAAGAGGTTTTGCTCAGGAGCCAACATTACGGGAGAAGCTTTTTGACTTGCTTGTTAAAGGTAAGATATTTATTCTCTGATGTTTTTTAGGTGTTCAAAGGTTTTGTTAGTGTTTTTGTTATATTGGTGGTGGATTTTTGTGTGTTCTGTGTCATTTTCTAGGGTTGTTTTAGCTGTAGGTGCCACCATCAGGTCGGCTGCACATGCCGGCATGAGGAGGCACCACAGCGTGCACTTTAGCTTTAAAGAGGTGAATGGTAGTTTCATGGTTATGTCAAAGTTAGATTTTTCCAGGATGTTGCTGCAAGAGGTTTTGAAGTTTAAGCAGGATGAATTAAATTGTATTCTTAGCTTGCCATGGAATGAAGGCTTTGAAGTCAGCTTTAGGAGTGCTTCCTTGTTGAATGAATTTTGGTCAAGGTTTGCAACTTGTAGAGCCCACTTCTCCATGTTCAATGTTGAGAAACTGACTGATAACTCACAGAAAGCAGTGGTTGTCAGAATGTTCAATGAAACGGTGAGTGGAGAGGACATATGTGTTTAGCTGGGCAGATTTTGCACAGTTAGAGGCCCACCGATGAAGGTGCTGGATGAAGACGGCATCTGGAACTGTTCTTGGTAGATCCCCATTAAGCAATGGGAAGACCCAAGGCTGTACCAGGGCCTGAAGCAGTTACCATTGATGATCGTGCTGGGTGAAAACCGGGGCTACATTTATTATCAAGGGATGCCTAAATTGTGTCGAAAGTGTGGTCAGACAGGACACTGGCTGAGGCATGCCCAGAGATTTTTTGTGGGAAGTGCAGAGAAACTGGTCACTCTTATGAAGAGTGTACTAATGGCTGAAGGTGCAACCTTTGTGGAGAATATACCCATCTCTATAGAGACTGCCCAAAACCATTTGCTAACAAACTCAAGGCTAAGAAAATGGCCGCCTGAGTACTCGAACAGGTTGTAGAGGAGGCGGAGACCGAGGCGGGGCAGGAGATTTTGGTGGGAAATTCCCAGCTAATAGTAATAGAGCCTAGGCAAAGAGAAGGCGGGTCGATTGAAGAAGTAATGGGGGAAATGGAGATGGCGATAGATACTGTTGTTGAGGGTACACAGGTGGTGGGGAGTGATGTTTCTCCACTCCCCAATGCCCAAATTCAGAAAAGACCAACTGAATCTCCCCTGGTTGAGACTGGGGAGAAGAAGCTGAGGCCTGAACAAGAGTCGGGTAACTCCTCTTCAGGAGACCTGAACCGTTTGTGGCAGACTCCCCAAACAAAGTTTCCTTTTTACACTTCAACCTGAAAACGTCCACGCCTAAAGAGTAGAGAAAGCCCTATCATGCACCCTGTGAACACGATATGGATAACAGTTGTATTTGTTTTAATGCTATAGAAATACAAGCTAATTTGACCCATCTGACCTCTTCTAAACGGGAGCAGCCGAAAGAAAAAAGGAGTCCCCACAGCGGATCAACTGTCTCCATTTCTTCCTGTCCTTTGCATCTTCCTGCTTCAAACCGACCACCTGCATGTCCTCTCTCACCACATCCATAAACCTCCTCTTGGGTCTTCCTCTTCTCCTCTTTCCTGGCAGCTCCATCTTCAACATCCTCCTTCCAATATAATCCTCGTCTCTTCTCTGGACATGTCCAAACCAACGCAACCTTGCTTCTCTAACCTTGTCTCCAAGACTCCTGAACTACTCTCACATACTTCTCTGTAACACCAGACTTCCTCATACAAAACCACAACTCCTCTCTAGGCACCCTGTCATATGCTTTCTCCAAATCCACAAAGGCACAATGCAGCTCCTTCTGACCTTCTCTGTACTTCTCCATCAACACCCTCAGAGCAAAAATTGCATCTGTGGTGTACTTTCTTGGCATAAAACCATACTGCTGTTCACTGATCCTCACCTCTTTTCTTAACCTAGCTTCCACTACTCTTTCCCATAACTTCATGGTGTGGATGATCAACTTTACCCCTCTATAGTTACTACAGCTCTGTGCATCACCCTTATTCTTGAAGACCGGTACCAGTACACTTCGTCTCCACTCCTCAGGCATCTTCTCACTTGCCAAGATTGTGTTAAATAATCTGGTCAGAAACTCAACTGCCATCTCCCCTAAACATCTCTATGCTTCCACTGGTATGTCATCCGGTCCAACAGCCTTTCCATTCTTCATCCTCTTCATCGCTGCCCTTACTTCCATCTTGTTTATTTGCTGCACTTCCTGGTTAACTCTTCTCACATCATCCAGTCTTCTCTCTCTCTCATTTTCTTCATTCATCAGCTCCTCAAAGTATTCCTTCCATCTGCTCAACACGCTCTGTTCACCTGTGAGTACGTTACCATTTCTATCTTTAATCGCCCTGACCTGTAGCACATCTTTCCCAGTCTGTCTCTCTGTCTAGCCAATCGGTAAAGGTCCTTTTCTCCCTCTTTACTTTCCAACCTCTCATACAATTCACCAAACACCTTATCTTTGGCCTTCACCACTGCTTTCTTCACCCTGCGGTTCATCTCCTTGTACACCGGTCTATTTTCTTCATCTCTCTGACTGTCCCATGTCTTCTTTGCCTCCCTCTTCTTTTGAATACACTCCTGGACTTCTTGGTTCCACCACCAGGTTTCCTTATCCTCTTTCGTCCTTCCAGATGTCACACCAAGTACATTTTTCTAGCCGTCTGCCTTATCACTTCTGCAGTAGCTTCCCAGCAATCCGGTAGCTGTTCAACACCTCCTAGTGCCCGTGTTAACTCCTGTCTGAATTCCACCTTACAGTCCTCCTCCTTCAGCTTCCACCACTTGATCCTCGACTCTGCCTTCACTTTCCTCCTCTTCTTGACCTTCAAGGTCATCCTACAGACCACCATCCTATGCTGTTTAGCTACACTCTCCCCTGTCACTACTTTGCAGTCTCTGATCTCTTTCAAACTGACGCTCCTGCAAAGAATATAATCCACCTGTGAACATCTTCCTCCACTCTTATACGTCACCCTGTGCTCCTCCCTCTTCTTAAAATAAGTATTAAATACAGCCATTTCCATCCTTTTTGCAAAATCTACAACCATCTGACCTTCAGCATTCCTCTCCTTGACACCATGCCTACCCATCACCTCCTCATCACCTCTGTTCCCGTCACCCACATGACCATTAAAATCTGCACCAATCATCACTCTCTCCCCTGGGTACACTCTCTATTACTTCATCTAACTCACTCCAGAATTTTTCCTTCTCTTTCAGCTTACAACCAACTTGTGGAGCATAAGCACTAACAACATTCATTATCACACCTTCAACTTCCAGCTTCAAACTCCTCACCCTCCCTGACACCCTCTTCACTTCCAAAACACTCTCCACATACTTTTCCTTCAGGATAACACCTACTCCATTCCTCCTTCTATGCACACCATGGTAGAACATTTTAAACCCCCTTCCAATACACCTGGCCTTACTACCCTTCCATCTAGTCTCTTGCACACACAAAATGTCAACCTTCCTTCTCTCCATCATATCAGCTAATTCTCTACCTTTACCAATCATGCTGCCAACATTCAAAGTCCCTACCCTCACTTCCACGCTCCTCTCCTTCTTTCTCTCCTTCTCCCTCTGGACATGCCTTCCCCCTCTTCTTCTTCTTCGGCCACCAGTAGTCCAATTTCCACCAGCACCCTGTAGGCTAACAGCACTGATTGCGGTCGTTGTTAACCCGGGCCTCGACCGATCCAGTATGGAATTCTGTATCGTTGTCCGCATATTGATTTGGCAAAGTTTTACACCGGATGCCCTTCCTGACATAACCCTCCCCATTTACCCAGGCTTGGGACCGGCACGAAGAACACTGGCTTGTGCATCCCTAGTGGCTGGGTTATTTGACCGATCTGACCCTCTTCTGATATTTGTCCACGTTTGGCTTAAAAAGGTCTTTTCTGTTTCCCACCTGGTGGACAGGAGTCGGCAAGGAGTGTCTGTTCTAGAATAGCGTTCTCTTCTGCCGCTGCAACCGTCACACTCGGTTCCTCAAGAACAGCAGGGATCTTGTCTTACATTGTCCTGCTGTTTTGAGTTTCCTGTTAAAGATGTTAAAGTGTCAGCAGTTACTGTAGAAGGACAGGTCCACTGATGTCCTCATCATCAATCTTCAATCCATCTGACACACTACTGACGGAGTTACCCCATTTGACCCTCTACTGATACAGTTACCCCATCTGTCTTTCTGCTGACAGACAGTTACGCCATCTGTCTTTCTGCTGACACACAGTTACCCCATATGACACAAAGTTCTACCCTCTATAGGGTGCAGTTTACCACACTTGTTAGTTGTAACTAAGCCACGCCCACCCCTGGTTCTCTTTTCTCTGTAATCAGCCTTATCATTTGTCCACGTTTGGCTTAAAGATGGCTATTCTGTTTCTCACCTGGTGGCCGGGAGTCAGCAAGGACTGTGTGTTCTAGAACAGTGTTTTCCTCTGCCGCTGCAACCATCACACTCAGTACCTCAAGAACAGCAAGGATCTTATCCTCCCCATCCATCAGAGGCTGGGGGTCCTTTTTATAGTTGATTTTGTGTCCTCTTCCACAGGTTCCTCTCCGGGTCTTCTTTTGAGGAACAACCTCAATCTCAGAGGACGGTTTTGTGTCACTGTCCTTCAAGTCATCTTTTGGAGACATTGGAAAATTAAAGAATCAGAAGTCACTGTATTTATGTTTGAACACAGGCATGAAATTATTACCCCCTCTGACCCTCTACTGGCACAGTTACACCATCAGACCCTCTACTGATACAGTTACTACATCTGACTCTCTACTGACACATAATTACCCCTTCTGAATGTCTACTGACACAGTTACCCCATCTGACCCTCTACTAACACAGTGTTACCCCATCTGACTCTCTACTGAAAAATAATTACCCCATCTGACCCTCTACTGACACAAAGTTTTAGGTGTGTGGTTAGAAATGGCTGTGTTGCCTCAATAAGGAGCAGTAGGTCACACGTCAGTCATCTCTAAGCCACGCCCACCCCTGGTTACTGCTGTATATCTCAGATGGAACATGGGGCGTCGTGTGGAGGTAGATGATCGAATCCGTGCTGTTTCTCTGTAAGAGGAAACACAAGACACCAGTGGGAAGAGACAGTCCCGCCTATAGTTTAGCTGCTCACCCAGTGCTGTGGGGACAGTGTCTTTAGCAGAGCCCGGCAGTGTGTCCATACACTCTGCCCCAGCTTCAGTCTCAGCACCTGCAGTAAAGCAGGATTAGAGCACAGGCTCCATCAACTCCTGCTTTAACTCACTACTGGTGGTCTTGAGAGACTGTAGCAACCACCTACTGACAACTTAGCAACCAGAAATACTATACAAACTTCCTAGAAACACCCTAGCAACCAAGTGGGATATCCACAAATTTATTGCATCTACCACCAACTTAGCAACCAAATGGAATAGCCTAGCAACCCTTTAGCAATTCACTGGCAATCCACACATGTATTGCTGAACTGTTGGGATAGAGGACAATCGTTACTGCGCTTTGGTTAAACCCCTGTCCAGTTTAACGAGAGCTCCACTGTCAGTCCTCCAGTCCCGTGTTAGGACCCTGCATCCCACCATCCGTTCCCATCATCTACTCACCAAGAGGGTACTCCATGGGATCACGAGGGTTCTCCAGCTCCATGTCCTCAGTATCAGGGATGGCCTCAGCCTGTGTGACACTAGCTGTTGCCTGTGATGTCTGGGTCTCTGTTTTTTTAATCAAACAAATACAATCAGTTTTTGGGTTCAAACATGTTCTCAACATCAGTTCTTCAGGTTCTCTCCTCCCATCAGCTTCCCCATCATTTTCCTGATGAGCAGTTTCTTGGCCTGGGCTCTGGACTTATCCTTGGGGGCCCTCACCTGAGTGTGCTGGTTCCTGTAAGAAGATGAACAGAAGATAATCAGCTGAGTGCTCCATCACCATCACATCTACTGGTTTACTCAAAAGATCCCCTGCAAGAACAGTGTGTGAACTACAACGAAATTGGACCTCTGCATTTAACTCATACACACAAACACCCACCGTGCAGCAGGAGGCAGCTATGAAAGTACCCTGGAAGCAGTGACAGGGGCGGTACCTTGCTGCTGCTGTTGCACATCTTAGTGCTTAATCTCATTTACGGTTCTTGTGACTCGTGATTTATATCTTAGGTCCTTGTGGGAATGTTTCATGTATGGGTTTATATTTTAGTTTTAGAAAATTCAGTGCCTTGCACCTATATACAAACTGTTAAAGGTGTCCCAAATTAAAAATATAAAACAATGAAGATATAAGGTGCAGCAGTGGTCTAGTGTTGAGGGACCAGGCCTCAGTACTGGATGGTTGTGGGTTTGAGTCCCAGACCAGTAGGTTGTCCTGAGGTTCCCTGCATTTCATTGTGTTTGGCTGTGCACAACGACACGTTCGCTTCACTTTTCATTTTCACACCACAGTCACTCATAATAAAGCTACAAGTTCCTGCCAACATCAGGTTGGTTCTGCATCCTGCTCTAAGCCCAGGGTGTAGAATGAAGGATCTAAACATTCAGAGAGGCTGATCATCTCAGCACATTGAAATCTCTTTCATTTTCACCCTAAGAGTTTCTAAGCTCAGACTGTTTTTCAGACTGAAATGATCGTAGATCTGAAACAAGCGTCTGTTCTTGTCAACTGCAGAACCTCGTAAAGTCCATTTTATTGATCTTGTTAGTTTATGTATGATCACATTTCACAAACTTCCATCTCCCTGTCTTATTATTCAAAGAACAGAATGACTGTTCAACAAAATACAGGGACCTTTGAACTGAAGTCAGAGTAGTGGGATAGGAGCAGAGCTGCTTTTAAAACAGCCAGTAGGGTGTCTGGCTACAAAAGACAAGGTCAAGACTGACTAGGGACAAACCTTGTCCAAAATACGTCCATAGTAAAAATCAGCATGTCTAAATTTTGAAAAAATAAAACTGCAAGGAATTGAATTAAATGCTCATGCGTTCACTCGGATAGTTGATATTGATCATGGTTACCTGGAAAAAAGATCCCATTTCCTTTCCATCGGCAGTGAAGGTAAGAAGGCCAGTTGCCGTATCAACCAGACAGCCCATCTCTATCCCAATGCTACTGTTGTGGGAGAAACTGATGCCCTCTGCTGGGCAGACCATGTAACAGCAGCTGCGCTGGAGACTGCAGGGTTTTACAGGCAAACATTTAAGGCTAAAGAGTAACTCCAGAAATCCTGCTCCTGGTTCCTCTTCAGATCTGTAAGCTAAAAGAGAGAATCATGTCACGAACCTCTCAAGAACGTTGCCCCACTCTTCACTTAATGTTCCCATCACAGAGCCTTCAGATTCAGACAGAAGTCCCAAAAATTTCTGCTGACTCAGCCAGTGGTGAGAATGCTTAGTGTTTCCTTTTTACGCATCATTTTAGTTTACAGAACAACAGTGGTCTAGTGGTTCAGGACGAGGCCCCTGGATAGGAAGGTTGTGGGTTCGAATGCCAGACCAGTAGGTTGCACTGAGGTACCCTAGAGCAAGGTACCGCCCCAGTCACTGCTCTCTAGGCGCTTTCAATAGCTGCCCCCTGCTTCTTGTTCTTGTTCCATGGTTTACTCGGTTCTCCCCTCATTCTTAGTTCTGAAGCTTTAATAACCAAACCAGTAAGAATGTAGAAAGAACATAATGAGTGCCCTACAGCAGCCAGAGCAAGTGAACTGGTGTTGAGCTGTTTCTTGTGTTGGTGAATAAATGATGCCTTCGCCCTGAGAGGATTTTAGAACTGTGTAGTGTCTAAAGGTTTAAAGAGAATCCACAATTGCTACATTAATCCTCAAATTAAACACTCTGTTACTTACACACAGATATAACTGGCAGTGAAAGCCCTCAGATGATCACCAGTTACTGTGATTCATAACCACTAAGACTCATAAGCTCACAATTGATCACTAATATGGCTTCATGTCTAGATTTCTAAAATATCTTTCATATGTTATCTGGGTTTATTCTGAATGTAACCAATGACCTTGGTACAGTTTGCAAGGTGACCATAATCATCCTTCTCCATCACGAGCACCTCCTCCAATAGTCAGGCTGAAGAGCCATTTGTGTTCAACTCTTCTTCTTCAAAAGAAACCTGTGAAGCACCAGACAGCTCAAGGTCAACTTTCAGATCTACGTCTTTTAGGAAATTTTACTAGACAGCTTTAAATCTTTAATCCCTGACTGAGTCAGATATTCTGCTTTCTTTAATCAAACCTGATCCAACATCGGTCCTCTGTGGACATGACTCAAGGCTTCTTTCTTAGACAGCAGCCTTGCAAACTGTGGTTTGAGCTTGGACGGTTTCTCCTAGTACGGTCTTTGTGGTTGGTTCCTCTTTGGTGATAATCACAGCAGGAGGGCAAGCTTAAAATTGGCGAACTAAAACGTTCACTGAAGGTAGGCTGGAAAGCAACGCCAAACAAAAAACACAAAGTGCTGCAGTGATCCTCTGGGTCTACACCAGCCTATCTTGGAGCTACACATCCTGAGAGTAACTGTTTAGGTCTTCACTCACAGGTCCATGAGTCCACCCTGCTCAGTCTTATGCAAGAGCCAGAGCTCATGAAGATTTTGAGTCAGCCTCTCTCTGATCAGCTCCACCTGGGGTGTAGGTCCCACCTGAGCGAGAGGGAGAGAAACAGATGTTCTCAGTTTACTGCAATTATTAGATGACAAAAGGAGTAAAAGGAGGTTCCAAAGCTCAGTGAAATATGGGTGGTGGTCGTCTAGTGGTAGGGTACTTGGCTCAAGAGGACTCTGGTTCAAATCTCACCTTTGGCACTACCACCACTGGGTCCCTGAGCAAAACCCTTAACCCTGAGTTGCTCCAGGGGGACTTTCCTTGTAATTAGGACATGGAAGTCGCTCTGGATAAGAGCGTCTGCTAAATGCCGTAAATGTAAAATAAACGTTATTTGTTCATCACCAATTGAACACACTGCCTCATCATCCTGCTCTTCAGTAGGTTATGGTAACTCTTATAGTGTTTCTGATGATGTTTATTTTACTTGGCTGGTGTCCACTGGTGCAGGAGTAAAGGTCACAGGGCCAGTGGGTTGAGTAGGCCTTGATAAGTGAACTCCTCACAAAGCTCCAGCCTACAACATGCTCTGGGGAGCAAGGCTTCAGAGCACGGCAAGAAACCAGCACGGGGCAGAAATGTAAACTCCCCCCGCCTGCCCCCAAACAGCAGACGCAACCTGCAAGAAAAGAAGAGTTAAGTTAGCTTGATTCATAAAGCGCTTTTTACTGTTGTTGTCACAAAGCAGATTTAAAGAAACTGAAAAGAGTCACGCAATCAGGTGAAAATGATCAAGTCATCTGCAGGTGAACCCATTGTCCTCCTAGAAAACTACTAGCTGCTTTATTGGCATATGGAGCAGTAGAAGTGAAAATTATCAGTGGTCACTCAAGATGCACGCAGAAAAGTATTTTAATCCCGCTATAAATCAGCCTGTACATAAAACTGCACATTTGTCAGGATGCATTTTAAACCAAGGTTTGAATGAGGCACAGGATACGCTGTATATAAAAACTGGAAAAAAAAAAATCTATTAAAAAGAAAAACATCATTAAAAAAAGATAAGAAAAGTTGCACCTGACTCCAGCTGAGAAGCTGACAACAGGAAACAGCCGCCCTTCAACATTAAAACTTTCCAGCATGCCACGAACTGGTTGCCCATTGACCCAAAAAGGAACTACATGGAGCACTGAGGTCAAGGCAACAGCTCATGATGTGTCCTCCTTCAGAAGCTGTTGATTGGGTGAGCTGACTCTTCACCCAACACCTCCTGGAAAGAAATAGCCAATCAGACTGCTGTATCTGATTTACCTGACAAACTTTAAGACCAGCCAAATAAAACCACCATGTGAACCAATCATTCACAGGAAGTGTCTTTTTAGTGAGGCAGCCTGAGCTGCAATTAATGTCTAAAGCACAATAAAACACAAAGAAACGGCCATATTTGCTGGTATTTTCATAAACAAAATTTAAAGCTGTAATTAAAATGACACATAATTAATACAGTTTTCATCTAATAAATGAATAAAGAAACTGTAATAAAAGTGCATATTCCCAAGTTTCCTACTGACTATCGAGTGTTTCTTGTATGTGTTCATTTAAGTGCCAATCATGGCTAAACAAAACCTTCAAAACCATAGGAGCAGAGATCATCCCCCTACTCCGTTTGATCCCCAGCCATGACCTCCTATAGGGGATGAGTGGTATGCTCCGGTTCGGCCGTCACAAAAACAACTTCACCACCACTTCATAGAACCACTTCCTGTACTGGGTGGAGTCATCACCCATACAAAGGTAGATGTTTGGCCCAACACTGAGACAAACAAACACCAGTTATTTGATAAAAGAAACACTAACATGTACAAACTTTAAAACAATGTAGAACATTTCAAATTTGCCTTAAAATGAAAAATTTTACCCTTGTCAAAAAAATATGCATAACACATCCAGGACCTGGAGCTCTCACACAGCAGAGGAACACAGCACATCCATGACCGGGAGCTCACACACAGCAGAGCAACACAGCACATCCAGGATCTGGAGCTCACACAGAAGATCATAGAAATACTGCCTGCTCAGTCCACCGACCTGAATTGGAAACTTCATCTACTCCTGGAAGTGGGGCATCTGGAGGCAGTCATCCACTAGGAAGTTAATTATCTGGAGGTGGATTTCCACCAGGAGGTGAAGTATCTGGAGGTAGTCCTCCATTAGGAAATGTTTCACCAGCAGTGGTCCTCCCCCAGGAAGTGGTGCACCTGGAGGTGGTTCTCCACCAGGAAGTGAAATATCTGGAGGCAATCCTCCACCAGGAAGTGAAGTATCTGGAGGCGGTCCTTCACCAGGAAGTGGTTAAACAATCTATTGTATTGGATTGTATTGAGTTGAACTCTGTAAACGACTCCTCTGTTCACAGACCCTGTAATAAGAATGAAGCCTCTTCGTGTCTCTTTCACCAAAGATGTAACTGAGTGTCACAAGTTAACACCTTCAAAACTCTGATTCAGCTTCACTGATTCACTTCTCTCTCTCCTCCATCACTGATTCACCTCTCTCTATCCTCTATCACTGATTTATTTCTGTCTCCTCCATCACTGATTCACTGCTATATAAACTGTCTCCATATACACTATATACTATATAAACTGTACTATATATACACTATATACCATATAAACTGTACAATATACACTATATACACTATAAACTGTACTATATACACTGTATACTATATAACTGTCTCTATGTACACTATTTTGGTGTTATGTTGACTTTTAAAATTTGACAGATGGGCCGGGCCAGCACCAGATGCATACATATCAAACATAAACATTAAAAGGCTTTATAGTGTTCATACTTACATTCACTTTTAGTGGAACAGTGTTGTTGATCATCCTTCTCTGTCAGTGCATCGAAATCTGGTGTTAGTTTTGTTGTTGAATTTCTCAGAACAGATCTCAGGTGTTCATCACTCAGCTGGGATCTGTGGGGTGTTTGTTGTTGCTCATCACACTAAAAGTCTGTTCACACACAAACGCAGAGCTAAAAAAACACTAGCATCCTCTGTGCCATCTTCTGAATGTTTGGAAATTTGGCTGCGCTTAATGATGCATAAAACTCCAGTTTAAGAGAGTTGAACTTCTCCTTTAACACAGTGTCACACTGGAGATCAATCAGTTCCAACTGCAACTCCTGTGGAGCTATTTCAGGGTCTTGTGCGAAGGGAAACCAGCTGAAGTGACCTGTCAATTTTCCCAAAATCAGAGAACCAACGGCAGAATACTCCATGCAGATCATCCAGTGATGTCCTGTATTGCTTCACATGTCGAGGAGCCTATTTCAGCAGAGCCAGTGTGGGGAAATGAGTGAAGGACTTGTTTACATTTGTTTGGAGGATAAAGCTAGCTTGGTTTTAAAGGCCCTGACGTTTGTGTACATTTGATGCAAACTGGTCTTTCCCTTGTAGCTTCACGTTCAGCTCATTCATGTGTGTCAGTATGTCCACAGCAAAATCTAAATCACAAAGCCAATCTGTGTCTCTCAGCTCAGGAGAATTGCCTTCTTTCTCAAGTAGCTCCAAAAAGAAGACCATCTCCTATCTGAGCTCCACACTCGTTGACATGCTTTACCCAAACTTAACCAGCGGACATTGGAATGGTGAAGCAAGTCCTGGTGATCACCGTCAATTTCTTCAAGAAACTGAATAAACGGAGGATGCTGAAGTCTGAAGACTGAAGTCCTCTCGCTCTAATAAAGTTAATGCATTTCACAACGGGCTTCACTACGTGATCCAGCTGCAATACAGATTCACACAGGGCTTCCTGGTGGATGAAGCATTGTAAAATCACCTCCTGCTCAGGGTCGTCCTCTTTCACCCTCTCCTGGATTCTTTTGAGCAACCCGACTTTTTTTCCAGTCAGATTTGGTGATCCATCTGTAGTGACGTTGGCGAATCTACTCCAAGATAGCTTGTGTCTCTTAATGACCTCCGACACACCGTCATACAAGTCCTCTCCCCGCGGTTCCCCTTTAGGGACTCCAGGGCCAAAAACTCCTCTGTTATCTCTAAATTCTCATTAATCCCTCTGATCAAAATTAAAAGCTTAGCGGTGTCCTTTATGTCATTACTCTTGTCCAGTGCCAAGGAGTATAATGTAAATGACTCAGCTTTTTTGTTTAGCTTGCTAGCTAAGTCTTCGTCAATGAGCTCAACACGGCGAGTCACTGTCCTGCGTGATGAGCTAATTTTTTTCAGATTTGTTCTTACTCTCAGGATACCAGATACTTGCTGTCTCTACAGCTCTACAGCTTTCTCTTTGAGAAATTCCCCTTCGGAGAATGGCTTGCTGGTCTTTGCTAATTCGATTGCCAGCAAATAACTTGCCTTCGTGCTTGATTCATGCTCTGTCCGTTCTGACATCGACTGCTTGTTAGCATGATTAGCATGCTTGGTGGAAAAGTGATGGCTGATGTTTTCTTTTAAAACCACAACAGTTTCTTGGCAAATAAGATTTACAGCCTTTGGCCGAACTTCTGTGAAAAAGTATTTAGTTGTCCATTCCATGTTAAAAACTCGGTACTCACTGTGGACTTTTCTCTTCTTTGGCCCCCTCATTGCTGCAGATGGGTTCAGAGTAGTAGGAGAGTAATAACAGAGAGTAGCCCGGGCTATTGGCGTTATTATTATTAACTTAATTAAAACGAGACCCGCCAATCTTCGGCAGGCCAGATTAAAATGACCAACGGGCCGGACGTGGCACACGGGCCGTAGTTTGCCCACCCCTGCTATATACTATATAAACTGTCTCTATATAAACTAAATATACTCTGTCTCTATATACACTATATGCTATATAAACTAATTTTATATATATATATATATATATATATATATATATATA